>DWJZ01000672.1:0-29357 GCA_018249125.1 Asbolis capucinus
GTAGCTTATTTCGCCGCGGTACGCATGATAAAAGAGGACGCAAAGCGAGACTTCGTACTGGCGGGATGTCTACGACGAAGGGGAAGGGTTGGAGTGAGTTTTAAAGTGATGTTTTGAATTGCTTACGCCACTCGCCACATATACTGAAGGCATATACTGTGTGCGAGAGAAACAAAGCATTAACTTACAGTATGTAAAAAAAGTGTTGATTTATATTTTTATTCATATTAAACAGCTTTACAAGTACTCGCCTTAATAGATCTTGTGGGGCCCAGATGTTTAATAATTCTTATTTCACAAATCTTTTTTTATATATATATCAATTTTTTTGTAGCGTTTCTAAATACATTTATATGGATATATTTTATATTATATTTATTGTTTTATTATTGAGTTCATTCTGTACATACCTGTGTTTTATTATTATGTTTTTCCTGCAACTGATCTAATTTTCTTCTTGCATAAGTTGAATGTTCCGTGAGGTGAAGTGTTCCTGCACTCTCTGCGGACGAGACCGACTCGTTGGATAGCTGACGGTCTTCTATTGGCGATCTCTCTGACGTTAGGTCTAGAAGAAAACAATATCTTTAAGTGTGCATTCGGACACCAGTCAGTAATTGAGTTTATAGTAATACTTTGGTACCTACAAATGGGTAACCACTGTTTTCTGTATCACACTATTACACTCGGAACCAGATACTTGCGACACTGCACTCGCAGTACTGTACATTCAAGGCACAATACTTGTGACACTGCGCTCGCAGTACTGTATATTAACGGTACAGTACTTGCGACACTGCACTCGCAGTACTGAACATTCACGGCACAGTACTTGCGACACTGCACTCGCATTACTGTATATTCACGGCACGGTATTTGCGACACTACACTTGCGACATTCCACTCACACTACGGTTTATTCGACTCCATTGTATACATTTAAAATTCAAAATTGTTTTTAAATTCCTTCTATCCTGTTGGCACATTTTTTTTCTCTTACTTTTTTTTATTTCATCCAGAAATATCTATGTATACTCAATGCAAATTAGATCTGGAATTTTCTATGATACCATAGAAATTCTACTTTTGAAATTATTAAAATCAAAGATAAAAACTAGAATTTTAACCACGGAAAGAAACCCTTCGCCGATTGGATTAAAGCAGCTCTGTCCTATGCGTCGTAACAGTAAACTTAAACAGTAATCTTCAATATGTAGGGTACTTGACCGTGTGACACCCTATATATAGGGTGACATTATAATGTGCATCATTAAAATGACATACCTTTATTAGCATCTTCGGTAGCAAGTTCTGCAACTAAAGCTTTATAATGGTCGCTCAACAAGAAAGAGTGATAATACTTTTCTTGTATTGTATCCACTACTGTATCTTGTACCTCATAGAATACTTCAGGCCCTTTGTCGCCGAGTAAAAAGGCTTCCATTCGCTTTCTGGTATCCTGCAAAGAGTTAGGTCAAATTTTGCGTTTTTTGAAACACTTGAAGCAATGATAGCCTAGTGGTCTGAACGCTGGTTTCTCGAACGGGAGGTCCTGAGTTCAAATTATGCGGCACACATTTTTAATTTTCAAATTTATGTCATATCAGAATATGATTATCACATGCTACAGTGAAGGGAGACGAGGAAATCTGCACTTCTGAGAGTTCTCACTAAAGTTCTCTAAGGTATGTGAAGTCCACCAATATGCACTTGGGTAGCGTGGTGGACTATGGTCTGTACCCCTCATATTGTGAGTGGAGACCCGAGCCCAATAGTGGGAAACTCACAATGATGATGATGATTTACCTTTTTCTTAATGACATGCCAATTGTAAGTGATATAATACGTTCTTATGTAAACTTACAGTGACCACAATATGTATGTCTTCTATAATACATACCTTATCTACTTTGATTTCTGCACTGGGTGACCTTATATAAGTATAGAAAATCTCAGCTCCAAGTTGATGCCAACTACTTCTTGGACTGTTCCTGAGCTCCTCTACAGCCATCCAAAAGCCAACGAGCCCTTGAGAGCACATAGTCTCCAGAAACATCGAGAGATACCGTCGTCCAGTTACACTTTCCATAACTTTGTGCAACGGCAGAGTCTGCAAAACAAAATTTGCATTTCATGATATATTTGCATTATTCAGTGAGAATGTAAAGTGCAAGTCTGTTCCGAGACTCTTGACTTTTAAATCAGAAGCTTCTTGTAAATATAAGATATAACGGTATATTATAATCACAGAATTATTTATCTACATATATTGGGTATGTATAACGTCAACGAAGCGTTCATAGCCCGGCTGTTTATGCCGACCATAATTGGTTAAAAAAATTAAGCAACTGCGAGGGCAGTCGGTAGGATAGGATCACTAGCGAAAAATAATTTCATCTTTGCTTCAGAGGGCACGTACTACAGTCTTGTAGAACACGGTTATCATTAGAAAGTTAGCGATTGCTTCGCCATGTCGAAGTCCATTGAGAGACATAAAAATATCCGACACCTGAGTTGACAATCCCTCCACCAAGTATGGTGAACCGAGTATGGTGAAGTATGGTCTAGACTTTCTGAGATGTGAAGAGAGACCTGTGCTCAATAGTTGGCCATTACTGTTCGTAAGAGAATATTACAAACACAAATTTTCTAACTTAAATAATTTCAGCCAATTCACATAACACTGCATTATTATTAATATTATAAAATACTTTAAAGCTTGAAACATTCAAATGTAATTATTTGTTATAATTTTTAGTGTTTTTTTATTAATAATCTGGGTTTGTGCAGAATTTGATATCAAACTACACTTGATATCTAATTTGACATTTGATTCTTCAAAGATACTTTATACTTAATTCTGTGATATATTTTACATACCCAACAAAAATACGCTTTTTATGTAGTACATACTTGAAGCATCATATTATTATAACTTTCAATATGATCACATTACCTTACTATCAGATTCTACAGCAGGAAAAGCCCCATCCCATCCCAACTTCTTTAAAGCAGTCTCACACTCTGCCTTAGCTATTGTCAACTGATTTATATATGCATTTAATTTCTTAGCATCAGCAACCTGTTGCCGACTTATATTATGCTGGGCACCACTCTTATCCAGGTCTACATCTATGCCCTTCGCCCTCTTCATATTCTGAAGTGTTGTTGCTTGCATTATTTGTGTGACAATGTCGTAGCTGAAAAAATTATAAAAATACTGCTTATTTCATAGTAAGTATATCCTACTGCATGTTAACTTAATGGTATTCGTAACTAATATTAAATAGTATTCAAGTGCTATTAAAGTTAAGTCTAGTATAGCTAAAATTCTGAATTTAAACATGCTTTAACTCAAACATTTAAAGTTGTTTCAAACAACCATATAGGTTGCTAGATATCAGCATAAAAAAAAGATACACAAAAGCAAAGAAAAAGATTCAATTACCTATCAAGACAATCTCATTAAAGAATTATAAGCAGCAATGAGTCACGAAATTCATGCAACAAAAAATCTAGTTGGAGAAAGTTACCGTAATCGTTTTAGTGTGTCAACATTATTGCAACTGTTGATTAAACGAATATAGTCCTCAAACGTCTTGGCGTACTCATGTGTCCTTATATGCATGGCATCCACTTCTTTTTGAGCTTCCAAGTATTGTAAAATCTTTTGATTTATGTAATCAGGCTCCGTAATAAGATTAATAGCAGGTTGTAAAACTAGATAAATCAAAACGAATAATTTAATAACAATCGAAACTATTAATGAAAACTATACTATTCAATTTTATATGTAAATACATACTTTTGCATGCCAATATCTCTCTTATTAGATGTGTGGCTGGTGTCAAAGAATAACAGCGAGGCATCAAGAACATTATAATAAGTTCACTGATTTGGCGAAGGTAATGAAGCTCAGCTTCTATAGACATCAGATGAGGTGGAATAGCGTATATTGGCCGAGTATGCAGTTCTATCCTAAAAAGCATTTGTGGTGAGAATCATTTCATAAAGTAATATTAACCAATCCTTTTTATTTTAATGCTATTTCAAAATTATTTTAGCATCATTAAGCAAGTAGTATGAAGTTTTAACTGAAAATTAACAGTAAGTAAATTAAATTAATACTTGACTAGTATCCCACATGAAGGTAAGTGGAAATGGTATCTTTGATGACAAAGTGCTTAACTAAGAAGAAGCCTACTCACTCTTGTGTAGTAGTTGTAGCGTACATTATAGTGGGATGGGAAAACTATACATAATCAGAAGAAATATCAGTTTAAGCTTACTAAATAAGCTTAAATAAATATATGTAAATGTTTTATAATATCCCTAGGCAGATTATTAATCTACTTATGGAAATATGTTACTACTTACGCACAGGCATGAGCAAGTCTTATACGTTCAAAATGGCAAGTTATTCGAGTAACAATATCAGTGGCTAGTAATTTTTCAGCATCAACATGATTGAGACGTTCATATAAATTTTGTATAGCACCCCATATATGTTCCTTGAACTTATCAATAACAGGTTCTGGCTTGTACGCTAATTCCTTTAACCAACGAGTAACAAAGTCCCTCAATACGTAATCAATTAACTGTTGCAACTGACTGTCCACAGTACGCCCGAATATTACCGGTAAATGAGGCTTTTTTGTGGAATATGCCCAGTTGCTTTGATCTTCCTAAAAACAGAAATTTTCAATGTGAAATAAGTACTTTACTTTTGATATTTGTTTACAGTTTAACAGAACATACCTTAATAGAGTTCTCCAGTAATCGTGCTTCTTTTTCAATGTTGTCCAACAAAAATAAGGAAGTTTGATGTGGTGACGATAGTGCGACATGACTCCAAAGAGTAAAGCCGAATACACCAAGAATCAAGAATAAGCTAAGAATTAATAAATGAAGCAGCCCTCGAGTGAGGGGAAAATACCACATACAAGACAAGATGACAGGAGGTACACTATATAGAATCCATTTGATCATGATTTTAATAACAGTATATTTTTTTCAATGTTTGGTATTTTTATCACCTCAATTGGATTTCCTTTATCGATGACTTAAAAAAATGTTTTACATGTTTGCTTTCTCAATCAAATACTTTGAATCAATATTTCATAAATACTTAACGATGTGTTTTTAAATATTAACGGGATAAATCGTATTTATCGTAATAAAATTTGAAAACAATCTATTACATCGCAATAATGACATTTTTATGAACTGGTCACAGACACTACCTACTTTGCTGGTTGTCAAAACACATACAAAGTCAAACCACAGAGAAAATATTTGTAGAATCAAATTATATATTAAATGTCCAGACCTCGCATGTCTTGTCCAGGCTTAATCTATGTGCACTTGACAATGACAATTATAACAGGATTTTGACATCTGACTGATATTTTGGAAATTCTTGAAGAACTTGAGAAATTCTTCAAATATGGATAAGGAAAAGTGAAATAAGTTTCGAGTGATATTAATTTAAAGTTGACACTAAATACGTATTTGCTGTATTTATAATTCATCAAGTTTTTAGTATTTTGTAATAATTGAAAATTTCTATGTGCAAATATATGAAGTATTTTGTTAGAATTTTTGCATCCCAAAGTTAATCTATTCATGGCTACTTCACAGACATGTTATTTAGTAATAGGGGGTGGTATTGCAGGAGTGACTTGCGTGGAAACACTGTCAATATTGCACCCAGAAGAATCGCTTACTATAATTACTGCATCTTCGTTAGTTAAAAATGTAAGCAATGTCAGTTTTTATGCAAAAACTATAGTAAAATTTGATGTTAATGATACTGAAGCAAGTTCGTTGTTGAAGATACACCCCAACCTTAAAATAATTTATGATTCATTGAAGCATTTAGATACAAAAAACAAACTGGCTACAACTGACAGCGGAGAAGTAATAAAATATGAGGTTGCTTGCATTTGTACTGGAGGTATTCCTAGACTCATTTCAGATTCCCAAAAGTGCAAGAGGATACTGGGAATTAGGGACACAGAATCAGTGCAAGAATTTCAGGAAAAGTTGAAAAACGGGAGAAAAATGCTTATTGTTGGAAATGGTGGTATTGCATCAGAAATTGTCCATGCTACTAGATGTATTCAAAAAGTGTGGGTTATTAGAGATGATTATATATCTTCAACATTTATAGATCCAGGAGCAGCTGAATTTTTTCAAGAAACATTTAAAAATAAAAATAACAAGGATGGTGGTGATAAGAAAAATACAATTTTACGGAGACATGTGTTTTCTGAAGAAGATACATTGGTGTCAATTAATAAGAATTTGAAGTCCGCTGCATTAGGACCAGACTGGTACAGCAAATTGGAGAATATAAAAAATGAAAGTGGTGAACATGAACTTGAGATTATTTATAAAGTTGAAGTAGAATCTGTCTCTGAGGTTGATCATGCGGAATATCCATTGTTGGTTAAACTTACCAATGGCAGAAGTATAGAATGTGATTTTGTAATATCGGCCACAGGTGTTGAACCTGCTGTAAACTTTACTTTAGACATTGAACCGAAAAGAGCTCCAGATGGAGGTCTTGCTGTAAATGAGTTTCAGGAAACAAGTGTATCTGATTTATATGCAGCCGGAGATGTTGCCACAGCAATCTGGGAGCCTGCTCCACATTGGTTCCAATTGCGCTTATGGACACAAGCAAGGCACATGGCTGCTATGGCAGCAAAGGCAATGTATAGCAAACTTATTAAGGAACCACTCCTACAAGACTTTTGCTTTGAACTTTTTACACATTGCACAACATTATTTGGATACAGGGTGGTGCTGTTAGGAAATTATAATGGTCAGGGTCTAGGAAATGACTATGAGATATTGTTAAGGACAACACCGTCCCTTGAATATATAAAGTTTGTGTTACAAAATGGTAAACTACAGGGTGCCATATTGATAGGTGAGACGGATTTAGAAGAAATGTGTGAGAATTTAATTCTTGATCAGATAGACTTGACGCCCTTTGGCAATGATATTTTAAACCCAGATATTGATATTGATGATTACTTTGATTAATGAGTACTGGAGGAAATTATTTATTATTACTGCTTATTTATTATTTTTATTTAAAATTTATCTATAAAAATGTTGCCTGTACGTCTTAGTAATAAGCCAAAAATTTGTAATAAAGTGGTTAACGTTATTATTATAGAGTTTTCATTTATTTTAGTTTCATGTTCACATTTAATATGTTTTATCCTATCCTAACTTTATCATTTCTTTTAATTTTGTTAGATTGTTTCATTTTTTGTAATGGTTACCACAGGCCAGGTGTCTAACTATTATTGTTATTGTCTATTTCTTGCCAAGCCAATTTGCGAGAAGATTTACAAAGTACAAGACTTTTACTAGACGCATCTAGATGACATAATAAATATTACTCGTTCATTCTCCCACACCAAAACAACATTATTACACATCAGCAAATAAAAACAAAATAATTTTCGTCACATAATGTTATTTAAGTAAAAATACCGAGTTTTTTAAAGCATAGACGTAGTTTAGTTACTACGTCAATGGTTTGGAGGTGATTTTTAAGGCATAAAGTTTCTTTTTCGATCCTAATCACCATTGTCAATGTCAATGTCAACATCAAGTTTATGTCAAGAAATATTTTCAATTAAGTGAAACGTCAATCATCAGTGAAACGGAGTTTTAGAGGAAATAAGAACAATAATCATTTTGTTATCAGTCTGCTATAGTGTTGACTGTGTATATTACCTTGCTAAGAATTCTAATTATGTGCCTTTTGTTATAACATTGTGTTAGAAATTTCGATTGACCGACAATACATTTGGGTGCTAGCCTTTGTAGGAAAGCGGGATTTCGTTCTTTTCCCTAGTCTTTGTTGTATTACGTTTCAATTATTCAGTCAAGATGCCTATATTGTTTAGTGTTGTGGCGCGGGGCACAGTTGTGTTAGCTAAATACGCGACATGCGCTGGTAACTTCACTGAGGTAACCGAACAGATTCTATCAAAGATTCCGCCACATGATGACAAGCTCACCTATTCCCATGAAAATTATCTTTTCCACTACATCGCCGAGAATAAGTTGGTGTATTTCTGCATTACTGATGACGTGAGTAAAGCACATTATTAAGTTAAAGATATTAATTATCATTATATCTCGATGATTAAACAATACTACGATCTTGTGTTTGTTCTAGAAATTTCAACGGTCGAGGGCGTTCCTCTTCCTCAATGAAATCAAAAGGAGATTCACAAGTGCATTTGGTGATACTGCTCAGACAGCTATCCCGTATGCCATGAATAGTGAGTTTGCCAGACTGCTGGCAACTGAAATGAAGCACTACAGTGAGTCTAAGGACTTAGAAACCATATCTAGAGTTCATGGAGAACTGGATGAATTGAAGAATATTATGGTCAAGAATATAGGTAAGAATAACATTAATGATACAATAGTGATGTAGAAAGTCTTAATTTGATTAATACTTATTATAGGAAGTGTCTAATTCTTTGTTAATGTCCCTTTGGAATAATAACATGAATGAAAAATACTACAACCCAGTTGAATTTTCATTGGAGATGGTCAATAACTCAAAATAATAATATACTAAGTTTTATAAAAAAGTTGGCAATTTTGTAATATTAGGTTTTCTCTTCTAATTATTCTTATCTAATACATAAATTTCGTAATGAATGTACTTTATTTGAGTAATGAGTTTAATTTTTCATTAGCTTGTTTATGGTTTTAATGAGTTTATTAGTAATATGCGTTATTGTTTATTTATACCACATTAACATCTGTGTTTCTGGTTCTGATAATGTAGACTGATATATATTTAGAACACATGAGCTTATCACAACTTCATTGTTGTGGGCAATAATTAAAAATCTCCACAATACAGTGTTTGTTTATATTTCTTGCAAGCTTCTTATATTTTTTAAGTATGCCAAGGCAACATATTCCATAGCAAGTCAGCTGCCCGGGCCGATAAAGAAAAGATAAAATTTTTTTGGATGGTCATACTTTTTTAAGTAGGACAAAACCAACCAAAAGCAATTAACCAACAAGACAATTTTCAATAATTTCACCCAATTAAAATGTGAAACGTTTAAGTACAAAAAACATCTAAATATTGATATGCCAAATGCAAAATAGTCTTTAGTGAATTATTTAATTAAATCAAACTCTTGATTGTTCTACAAGTTTGATGGATCTGTTGTGACATTTTGTGTTGGAACCTGTAGTGCATATGTGTTTCCAGTAATAAATTTATTTTCTAGCAATAAGTTGCAGATTACAATTAGAGAGTAAAGAGGTTAACATAAAGAGCTTAGTATTTGTTGTTTGTTTACTTTGATGCTATAAATCATAAGTATTTTTGTTGTTATAAGATTTTGTGGTTATTATTATAAAAAATTGGTTCCACCAGAAAGGGTGTCAATAAAAGCATCTCTGTAAACTGTAAGATATAGTACCGTTTATTTTTATTGTTAGATTTTCTATACATGCACTATGATGATTTCAATATGTTTGATATTGACCTGATGAATCATTACAATAAATGCTTGCAGTATACTTTGAGATATCAGATATTTATTATGCGTCAATCCAAGGCTCTTGTAGCACATGATGTATAATTTAATATTATTTCATAATTTTTAAGCTGTTAAATGAACTGTATAGCTGTTGTCTTTTTCTGACGAGAACTTTAATAAGCGTGTTGAGGTTATACAGATGTTCATTTTGCAGACCTTGAATAAATTATAGAGAGTGGTCTCAACACAAGTAATGAGACGGAGCAATGAATTATGTTTGAAAAAAATGTGGAAGGTTTTTTTTTTAATTATTTGAGTCTTTTATTGATTACATTTGGAAATCCGAGTTACTGCTGCAGCTAAGAAGCATAGATAGGTTTTTGGGAACATACTTACATTATTATTGAAAAATAACACTAAATGTTAATATATGATGTCCACACTTAGCAACATACATAATAATTAATATTGGATCAGCCATTTCTGAGATTAGTGATCACAAACATGCAGGAAAATATACAAGCACAAAAATTGCTGTGATTCAACCCGCTGACTAAAGTTATGAAATTTGATGTAATTGATAAATATGGGCCATTTATTTTCCACTTATAAAGGATTCTTTAACATTATCTGTAATAACAATATGATCAGTAATTTGACGAAACATAAAAATATCGGTTTAGAATTATAATCCTTTAAATATATAATTATTTCATAAGTGGAAACTCTTTGTATAGACTATGTATATTTATTGTGTACTATGAGGTTATTAATGTTGCCATTAACGACTCTGAGTGCAGCAGTAAGATTCAACTAGTCATGCTTTACTGAACTGTAATGATGTCACATGTTGGGCGTGCGGTGGCTGAGTTACTTCCTTGCTCATTGTATTCCTTTGCGTAGTTGTTTCGCTCTAACGAATGAAAAATTTAATCATTTCTCAATAATTCCTAGTATTCCTACTAATTGTATCCTGCTTACTAGTATTATAAATTAGAAAGTTTGTGTGGATGAATGGATGTTTGTTAATCCTTCACGCAAAACCTATTGAACGGATCTGGACGAAATATATCACAGGGATAGATTATAGTGTCAATTAATAATAACTACTTTTTATAAACATACGATGCAGGCGAGGACGTGGACTGGCTCTAGGAATATTATAAATCCTAATAATAATATTTTCATGACACGCTAACCGCTGAACGGATTAAGGCAAAAATTGGTACACAGATAGACCATATGCAGAAAATAAACTTGGAATAGATTTTGTTTCGATTGTAGGTTCCCTTGGAATGATTTGGTCGTTTACGTGTTTCTATATACATCCTACTGATATCATAAATGCGAAAGTTTATGAGCATTAATACATGGATCGATATTTGTTACTTTTTCACGCAAAAACTATTATATGGATTTTAATGGAATTTAGGACACAGATAGATTACAGAGTGGAATAACATAACCAATAAATCAAACGAAGTCTGTAACACTTTCCCCTTCAGAACAACTAAAGCGATTTTGATGGAAATTGTTATTGCGATAGAATAGAACTAACTTCAGAAAAAACATAGGCTACTTTTAATCGTGAAAAAAGGCTTGAAGGGGATGAAAGTTCCTCATCGTCGAAAATTAAAAATATATATTTTTAAACTGGTCTCAATTTATGCTATGTTACGGTCGAAATATCGGCGCGAAAAACATATCGTGAGTACTTGGAACATAGCATAATCTTTTTCTTTATTTATCTACTAAATAAAAAATAAATGTTCGCTGTAGCGTTTTTTTAATTCGACAATTTTTTTATTCGATTTTGTAAAAATCAATGAGATTATTTTTCTAGCATGAAATAAAATGGATAATATGTATTGTACAGTATTGAATGAAGTAGCTGGCCTTGCTAGCCTGTCTTACGTTTCACCTTATAATTACTACTACCTACTTACTACTTAATAAAAATTGTATTCCTTTTAAATTTTCAGACAGTATGAAAATGCGCGGCGAAAAATTGGAGCTCTTAGTGGACAAAGCGGACAATTTGGCAACAAGTGTAAGTTTGATATCTTTATGGCTTTTATGGCTTTTTTTATTTGAAAAGCAGGCTAACGAGCAGATGGTTCACCTGATGTTAAGTGATCACCGCCGCCCATGGATGGATGGATAACACCAGACTGGCGTGTTACTAACGCGTTGCCTGCCTGGAAGGAAGTAATAGACGCGCGTACACGGAAGAGAAAGAACCAAGGGAAGCGGTGCATTGCCAACTGGGATCAATAACGACAGCTACTGACCCCAGATACACCAATATTCCACTTCAGGACGGGAGACAGAAGAATGGGGAGGAGGATGGACGAAAGATGGGGAGAAAAAGAAGTGAATTGGTTCTCAAGCCCCCAGTCGGAACACGACAAAAGTTTGGCGGCTGATTCAAGCAAAATGATGGTAGCCAGCCAGACGGGCTTCACAAAAATATAATAATCCTTCCGGGAAGCCCTACGACCAAGCAGCTGACTTCTGTACGCCTTTTACGAAACCCTGGTATGCCAGCATGGGATTGGGGTTTATATATTAAGCCGCCTCAATACGGCTAAAACTGGCTGTGACTGTTATTGAACAAAATTTGATGAATTCTACTTTGCTTCAAAGGACTGGGGTCCTGGTTATTATTAAAAACCCTTGGCCATTTCGTAGGCCTTCGGATGGCATGAAGCTAAAAGTAATATTGGTCACTATAGTCATAACTCCACTTAGTTAGATCTCCTCAGTTGGGAGAGGAATATAGTACGTTTTTTCTCACATTGGTGGAATTTTAATAAAACCAGTGGATGATGTTACGGTTTTGAGACCTGAGTAGTGACATGAGAGATAAGTAACATTTTTTCGACCTGACTTCACATAGAACAACAAGTTAAAAAAAACATAGGACGATACTTCGATTTTAATTCGATGTGGCAGCAGTGGAAGCGCACGACGAATATGGGTTGTCTTCCGAATATGGCTCGGGATGTCCGCAGCCTCTGATATTTCAGGACGCCCCTTATTCGCGTGTAGAACAGCTAGCGTCGCACTATTTTAACAACGATTTTTGTGTAAACTGCAATTACGAATTTATAACTTATTACTTAACAATAAGTAGTGCTACTACTTGCTTCTAAGACGTATAATACGTTTAAAACCATGGGTATTGAGGAAGCTCACTTATAATACTTTTGTACTATATGCCTTTATCCAGCGACCACTCATCAAAATATTCTTTCCAACTCCGTCTACATAAAAATTTACTCATAATCTTGTATGCTTTGTTACAGTCAGTGACATACCGTACATCAGCTAGGACTCTTCAGCGGTCTCTATTCTGGAAAAACATTAAATTGTATGTCATTTTGATGCTTACCGTTATATTGGCTGCATACTTAGTCGGCGCTATGGCCTGTGGCGGCCTTGCCTGGAAATCTTGCGTTGGATAATTTTTAAACACATAGTACTTGGCTAGCCTGGTAGGTTTATATAACAACGCCATCTAGAGGAAAACGTTAAAATTAAATACAATAAATGCAAGCATCACAGTCGATATCCGTTAATAGTGTTTGTGGAATCAAACAGATGGCGCTGCTTTTCCTTTAAAAAAATTCTAAAATTACGAACACTTATGAATTCAAATGATTGATTCTTTGACTCAAAAAGCCCCTTAAGTATTTATATAGATATATATGTATCCAAGTATTTGCATTACGACGCTTGCAATCCTATGAGTGAGGAGTTTGATAGAAATTCTAGACGGTCAGGATTTTGAAATATGTGAACTCAATAAGCAATAATATTAACATATAAAATATTATTTAAATATAATTAAACCTTATACATGACGCACGTGTTTAGTTATTTCAAATTTAATGTGACTAACTTAAGGGTATATGAAAAACGAGATTTTTACACCCGTTTACACCCAATATCTCACCTACGACATATCGTAAGAATAATAAATTAATAGTGTTACAGTAATGTGTAGTAAAACCATTAGATACCATTTTTTTATAACTACCTACAGTTCTGTACAGGGTTTCCTAAAAAATTCGGAACTGTTATACCTGTACCAGGTTCCCCTGTCCTTCCGTTTATTTGTAATTAGCACAGATGCCCCTAGTACTAAAAAGCTTGTATTTGGCATATTTATCTCAGAAAAAAAGTGGTAAAATCAAATACCCTATCGTAGTAATATCATAAATGCAAGTTTGTGAGGATGGATGTATGGATTTTTTTATTTCACGCGACAACTACTGAACCGATCTGGATGAAATTTGGCATAGACATAGTCTGGAATAACATAGGCTACTATGCAGGCGAAGTCGTCGGTTGAAGCTAGTAAGTAACCAATATAAAAGGAAAACTATTTCGTATAGGATTAACACTTGGCTGGTTTTATTTAAGTTATAGAATTTTATTTGTTTTAAATATAATACAGACAGTGCTATTTTAATAACGCCTCGTTTCTTCAATATCTAGGAAATATATTTGTAACAATAAAAATAAAATAATGCATTACAGATATTATAATGTTGTCCTGAATTTTGTATTTAGAATTCCAAATAATATTATGTTGTAATTGTAGCATTATTTTAGTTTTTGTAAGTGTTTCGAATGTTAGGCAATAATGTTTTTTTTATATTTTTGCCTCTTAATATATCCTCTATTGCTTTTATGCTAGAACTTGCTTTCTAATAGCACTTAATTTAATATTACCTATAGTATAATTAACATATGTACTTATAATATGTATATTGTTTCTTAATATTATATTTACAATACACCTTTCTACAATAGATAATTATCACTGTTTATTTAACTTATATGTTATTTGAAAAAGGTTAGTTTATTTGTGAAAAGTTACAATTAATATCTTTTTCTTTTAGGATTTCATTTTTGAAACGTTTTTATATTAAAAAAGTGGTGTAACGACTTTCCTAATATGACTTTCCTAATATTCCAGTAAAGTATAAAACTATATAAAAACCTATTCAGACGCCATTTTGAGGCGATAATAAAGTATAGCTTTCATTAACTATGTAAGTATTCGTCATATTTTCATGCTACTAGGTTTTAGTGTCATATAATAGCAGATAATTAATAGAAGCAGATTCATTAATGATGAACTTTAGTTCGACCAAAATATTATAATACATCACAAGAATCTAAGTATTCTTATGATGTATTGATATTAAATTAATATTGATATAATTTTAAAATAAAAAGACATAGTATTGTATTATGCCAAATAATAACATTATAGAAGTTGATAAAAATAGTATGAATGTATTAATTTTATATTTTAAACAATATTTTTTTACTCTGTAATCATAACATACTTCTAAATTGCGCAGGTAATTAATGTGTTATTTATCTTATGAAAAAATTAAACTACAGATCCATATTTCACATATTTCATTAGCTAAAGTATGCTGGTATAATATAATATGATAAATTGTTTTGTGATGAAGAAATTGATATAAATTTTTATAATTTTTTTATTTCAATATTGGATACTACATTTATTTTGTTTCTATCGTATCATTCGATGTATCATTTGAGAAGTTTGGGTATTTTTAGGGCTTTATTCCATTGATGAAATATTATTGTTTTGAAAGTGATATATGTGACAAAATGACCTAATATACTTACAAACGAAATACATTTTTGGCGAAGTTAATTTATTTGGAATGTTTAGGAAGTTTGAATATTGACACGTCATTGTATATTTATTAAATAGTTTGATCATTAAATAATAATATGTGCATTTGCATTCACCTAGTTGAATTAGTGCGTGTTAAGTATCTATCATTTTGTTAATTCATTAATGATTCTGGGTTTAAACACAGCCTGTAGTTTAGTGTAGTAGGGTTTAAATAAAAAAAATGAGCTAATCATAATCGGATTACATAATTATCATTGCAACCGAAAACTGTTCCACTACTGGGCTCGGGTCCACTCACAATATGAGGGTTAAAGACTAATCCACCACGCTGGCCAAGTGCAGATTTGTATTGTAACTTCATTTATACCTTCAAAATATCGCGACAGCATGCGACATTAATTTCCCTGTTGGGTCGTTGTCGCACGCGTGTGGTACAGCTTTATTCGATTGTTAATTTGATATATTTTGTTTATAGCATTTCTTTGGTTTTGCAATTATATTGAAAAAAATTGTTAGTACCTAATACAATTTAATCGTAAATATGACAGTATAATATGTTAGATGTATAAAATTGTTTATCTTAGTAATTTCGACTATATTTAGGTTCACATAGTAACTTGAGTTAGACTTACCCTGGTCTCAAAGTTAACATATTTTGCTATAGTTTTATGAAAAATGCAATAAAATAAATTATAATAGTATTCTGAAATATTTAATACATGTTTGTGATTTTCTGCCTATCAATTCATATATGTTAAATATATTTAGCTACGTTGTAACATAAAAGTTATCCCATATATAATTAATATTAATATATCCAAATCCAATTATTTAAATAAAACCAGGTATATAATCTAACAATAATAATTTCTCGATAACCATAGGATATTATTAGATATAGTTTCTTAAATTTCTGTTTCATTCAACTCATTGTGAAAACATGTACATTAAAAATACAATTTATATTATAACTTTTATATTTCACTTTGTAATGCCCAGCAAATATAAAATTTATGTAAACTTTACCAGATACATCCCAACTATATTATATGACATATTATTAAGTTATTGAAATATATGCTTCAATGTATAGAAAAATAACACAAAAAATTATAATCCAGTCACGGATATTATAATAGTTAACATATTATAATAAAGACTTTCAAGTATTGTGATATCATGTTTATATGCTAAGTAAAATTTAATTGTTTACAATATTATGTGAAACTATGTTATAAATTAATAATAGTTATTAATTATTGTTTTATTTTATAACCCTTTTTAACGATTTCAAAGAAAGGTTTTTAATTTTACTCTTTTTTACCTCATTTTTTTGTTTTTTTTTTAATTCGAAAGCTGTTGTGTGACACTTATACTAAATGATAATATTCTGATTTTCTTACTTGTCGCTGTATTTAAAAGTCAGTGTTTTAGAAATAAATAGGTATAATTCAGTGTCAGCATTAATAAACATTAAATAATTTGATTAATGAATGAAAGGTCCCAAAACCTGGGAAAGGAAACAGGAAGGTAGGATGTTTGACTCACTAGGATTACAATAATCAATTTGATTCACCCAAAAACGTAGTGTAAGCGGTGCGATACCGGGAAGTAGGAACGCGTTAGATTGATCCCGCGGGCGAGGGTGCATCCCCCGCGTCGCTCCGACGTCCGGCTAGCGGCAATCGCGCGCCGTCCTTCGCCGCGGGAGGGCGCCGCACTCGCGCGCTACATTACTACGATCTGTCCCTGTGTGAGTGACGTACGTTTCTATACAACTCTGTGTGAGTGACTTACGCTATCTGCACGCTACCGGTGGGATAGTCATTCCGTGTCGATACATACATCGCGCGCCCGTGCGATGTGTTCGGAATATAAACCGATAGTCACGTTCGAGTCAGTATGTTTGTTGCTGGGCTTTATTGCGCGTCCCGCGGGATCGCCGGAGATTAATATCGCATATGGATGTGCTATTAATATTAATGACCAGTTCCCGCTTATCTAGTGCGGTTTTAGTTAATACAGTCAGACTGTTAACTTTAGTTCGTCAAATGGCAGTTTAGTGGTCACTTTTACCTTTATGAAAGTGAATATTTAGAGACCACTTTGTTATTGTTTTTTATTTAGTTACTTTTTAATATTTACTTTGTTGTTATATTTCAAATGTAATATAATAATTTATTATGTGAGTTATGCAAATAATAAAATAATTATTTAGGAGATAACAGAACTATACAAATATAAACAATATTGTAAACAAAAGGTAAACTCGATAGAAAAGCTTAGAGAAGCACATCAAGTTTAAAAATACTTATCACGTTTTAATAAGCATAAAACATGTTATTTGCATTAAATTATGCTTACAGCAGGAAGGCCGAACAGTGTTTAGATAGGTCGACGCATCACTCGGTATAAATATTCATCGTGGTCTTTTAGAGTACCGCCATGATTGGGACCAATATTTTGGTAGTCCTATTCTATATACACATAGAAATCAATTGTTCCTATTTACTGCGGCTAAATCAGAAGTAGGAGAATTAAGTAGACACGTGCGTGATCAGTAGATTTAGCGGCATAGGCCAAACTACAGGAAACGAAGTCGATTTTGGGGAAGGTTACGAGCTACGATGAATGTTTAGAACCGTTAGAGGTCATTGTTCCTTTTTTGTTCCTTTTCACTGAAACGCAATTTGTTTGGTAATAAATAAATGCTGTCAAGCGTTGTTTTAGATTACGATGTTTTGGCGCCTTTGAACTTTGATGGTGTGTGGTCGTATATTCTTGGTTTAATAAACAACCAAAAAAGTCTTAAAATACGTAGATCTTTGACTGTGGGCGACTATTTTGTTTTGTGCGTAGGTAAATTTTGCTTTGGGTACGTCAATTCTGATTTGCAGTTTTAGTAATTTTGAAAGAATCATGAATATGTTTGTAAAATATAGCAAAAATGTTGCAAGACGTAAACGTTAAAACGTTCTCTGGATTTTTGATTATGTATGAAACTTGTTATGATTCTTAAGACAAATCATCTATGTAAAAAAAAGTCAAGAAATGCTTCAACATTAGGTTACTTTTACGCCTAGTTTGAACTATTATTGGAGGTTCTTCATATAGGCAAAAATAAATATTTTAATTAAATATTCCTAGTACTGCAGTTATACTATGAGGAAATAGTAAAATAATACAAGCGAATTACGTGGGAAGGTACTTTCCTTCAACCAAGTATACAATCCGGAAATCGTATATTTATGTTCCGATAAGAATTTGGCCTGATTTATAATATTTTTTTTGTTTCATAATTCATAGGTAATCTAAGTTATAAAAGTTATATAACTCAAAAAATAATTTTCAGTGTAGTGTTTAAATAAAGTAAAGTCCATATAATATATCTTGAAAAATACGCAATTGGCTAGGTATATATTTAGTTTTCATATATCTTGCTAAGTAAGTGTTATAATGTTTGATATTTAATAAAATATGATTAAGCATTGTTAATATTTTTCTGTTGTCTAAACAGAGCAATAGACATAATAGGCATTCATTCGTATCCAATAAGATACGTCCTATGTGGTACCGACGAATATTATTCTTTACTATTTTCTTAATTCTTAGCGATAGTTCGCGTATCTGGAGGCACGATAGTGTCCCTGCCAAGTCGGGCATAATAGCAGCACGGTCGAACCATTCTCTTCTCGAAGCAGTTCAGGCCATTTTCGATCCGCTATAACTTTGTAGTGGATAAAACTAGAAACCTAAATTTTCATTAACCAAGCATGCATTGTATAAATACAGTATATTTCAAATTTCATAAAATTTGATCCAATAGTTTAAGAATTATGTATAACTAGTCAACATTTCTTTATTTTGTCACTCACTAACAGTCACTTGACCATCGCATGAAAACGCCAAGTATCACTTAAGTAATAATTAGATAGTTTATTGCGATTGACAAGTCAATCTATTACATGTAAGTTTCTCACAACATTTTACGGTAGAAGAACTGAGTTACGAGACTTGGGTTTTTTACAATTTATGTTTCGAAGGCATATCACTTATACAGTAAAACATACAACAAGAAAGCCCAGCAACAAACACATAGTTCATAAAACACTTTTAGACGAAAGCTGTAGAAATGGGTTAACTATAACCTCACGTTTCAACGCCTGACACGGTTCAGAATGACCGACAATGGTGTGAGAAAATGAATTCTGTATTGACTGTTACACAAATCTGAATGGATGTGATACAATAGTGTTACAAAATGGACGACAGCTCTCCAGACTTGTCGCTAAAACTGCGACGCGGCTCTAGTGACTCGCGCGAGTCTTTTTATATGGATTTTGCTCAGGGTATTGACTCTGATATAGAGGAAGTGACAACGATTGAAAGGGTAATTCCTGAGCATCCTGGGGGGCGTGCGGAAGGGGACGCAGATACTCTAGCTACTCCCTCCGGACTCGATGATAAAGACTTGTCGCAATGGTGAGTTTCTTGTTTTCTATCATGAATTTCAGATGATGTACTCAGGACACGGCAGATCGCATTTGATATGTTGCGAGACACATTTATCTATTGTTTTGGTAGCTATAGTTTTATATTTATTAGTTATAGTTTTATATTACAAGGTGAGTGAGTCCACTGAGTGTGATCTCATGAATTGAACAATTGTACTTAATAAAAAATATATAATTAACTAATCGAATTTGTTTTTTAGATATTTTTTTCAAAAGTCTAATTACGTTATCACCTTGATAAATCCTTATAGTGCTACAGTGCCTTGTTCGAAGAAGCGGCAAGAATCTCCCAAGTTATTTTTCCTGCTTATAAGTTACACATAGCACTTCTACTAGCAACTCATGCAGAACCATTTTAATATTTCAAATAATCATCCACTTTGTAATAACCTTTAAATGTTAATGGTTAATTAGCATTTGTCAATCTGTACTAATCGTGCAAGATAGGCACCAACTGGCTAGGAAGGATGGGTGAATACTAAAAGATGGCTAAAATGGCGAAAGATTTTTAAGGACTTCCATACATTGTAGGGCACCTAAGGTGTTGGTTGTTAACTTTTAATGGTTGTAAAAAAATTACGGAGGCCTTACGGTGGCATGTTTTCCTATGGTTTGGACATCTGCTTTAAAGTAGTGAGGCGATGGTCTCCTCCTCAGCATAAGATAGCAAAAGCGTGGTAAGTACGGGTTAATGCACGGGTTGGTAACCTTGTTAGGGCCATAAATGTTATAAGGATATTGGGGCGGGCTACATTTAATGTGTTGTCGTCGGGTGGATCACAAGCAACGCTGTTGCATCCTGGAAATGAGGTTTGTGTGAGCTGAATAGCCACACTACAATGGCATACGGGTTGCATGCGGCCCGCGGGCCGCGTGTTGCCTATCCCTTCATTAATGTGTTATTATACTAACAGTAAGACGATGCCGAGATCTATGGTCCTAAAAGAAGAAGAAAAACGAAGCGACTTCAACGAGCTGCACATTTATAGAACTTAGTTTTTTTTATTAGCCGCATTGTGTCGTATAAGGTTACTTAAATTTTGTATACAATATTATATTTTTAATTTTTTTCTCTACTGGAAATTTTTCGATATTTTAATATTTTCGAAATTTCCATTAAAAATATAGTCTTATTCCACACATTGCAAGAAGTGCACAGAATCGGTACAGTTATAGATTGCAATGAGTTTCTTATTTTTGGTATAGCTAGATACCTATGTCAAATTTAAAAACGTTTGTTGTATAAATAAAATATTTTCATGAAAAATGTCTCAAAGGAGATACTAACGTTGTCCTGAAGGTAAGTGGAGGAAATTGTTGAGTGGCTCGCAGTGGGCAGAGAGGCAATCTAACTTTTATGAGAAAATATGCATGTTGTCGCAGACGCCTCGAGCTAACGTTTTGAAGTTTTAAAACACACCGAGCTAGCTGGTTGCACTATATGTATTTATGTTACAGAGAAAGTCTGTTTATAACCTATCTTCTGTTATTCTATGATGTTGGGCTAATAATCCAACAGAAGCTTATGACGAAAATATTGTTTTATGACTAATATCCTATCGATAGTAATATCGATACATCGGTATATGTAATAATTTATTACTTAAAATACAGTTTGAGTAGATTTATTATAGAGCATATTTATTCGTTAGTTTCGAAGTTAAATATTTTTTTTATGTATATACTATTTTATTTGTTACCTGCGTAAAAAAATGTTCATGCAATTTACCTAAAAGTATTAAATTATTAGTTTATAAACTAGCTATACACGGCGCGCGTTGCTACGCATCAATGATAAATTGACACATGAATGGATTTATACAAACCCATATTCGTTTGTTACTTTGTTTGTTTGTCCTTTATATTCTGAAATGGTAGGGGATAGAGCACTGATGCCTTTAAAAATCTTTCACAGAATTCTCTCGAATTGTTTTCAGTATCAAAATTATATCGATCGGACACATGGTCGAGATGTTGCGTAGCAACGCGCGCCGGGCACAGCTAGTTTAGTATAAATATCCAAATCATGAACTAAGCCGAACTTTAGTTTACACGGAATAATCTATTCTCGGTGCTATACAAATTGAAATAGTCTGTACAGAATAAAATCCAAATCGAATTTGCACAGAGTAGCTACAAAGATTAAAACCACATAAACGAATTGATATTTATTCGGCTTTAAAGTTCGTAAATCTGTCTAGACACTAGGTATAACATAGGAATGTTACACAGTATATAACAAATAGAAAAGTAAAGTAGGACCTAAATGTAATTCCGAGTGCGACGTAAATTATGACGCGGAATAAACAACAGTTCGCTCGTTTAATTTCAGCCTATTGTGATTTTAATTAACTTTAGCTAATCGGATTTATACCAGCGTTTGAACGGATGCTGTCGATCCCGACGTTCAAAGAAGCTTTTTGTTTTGAAATATATTATATGTCTTATATATTTTGTTTATCTTATTTTATTACATCATGAATACATAGTGGTTGCTTTTCTAAGTAGTCGAAAGGTTTATGGTAAGCGGTTGGCCCACGAACGTTTACACCAAAGGAATCATCAAATGTCGGCTAGTAATATTGAGCTCTGAAGCTTCCAGTTGGAATACGCTTAATCGTTAGTCTTTTTTTTGAAGACCGACAAGTTAATATTCTCTTGTTTGATTCAGCCAAACTAATCGTCGTGTTCTAACTGGTTAGAACATCTGTTTTCCTCTTTTTTCTAACGTATTAAGGCATCTTCCTTCTCCTTCACTCATCAGACAAATTACATTTCTGTTATCGTAAACGATAAACCAAACTAAACTCAGTTAAACGCTAGGTCAAAATGTATGGAATTTATATTTGGTGTAGAACAATATGGCCTCTGTTTTCCGCAATAAACGTAATTCCCATAAATTTTTAAACTAGCGTTTGGCGTAAACGATAACAGAAAAGACATTTCTCTAGGGGTCTGAAGCGATATGTCATTGGTGTATCTGGGATCCGGTAGTTTCATTATGTATGTATTAGTTTTGGTTGCATCCACAATGTACTGTTTCTTAAATCCTTCGTTTGTCTTCCCCGCGCGCCAGCTCTATCATTTTCTTTCTGGCTGACAATGCATTAGTGTCACCTGGTATTTCTAATACTCAGGTCCGTGATCACTTACCAGCAAATGACCCTACTATTCGATTTTCGGCTTACTTATAAAATAAAAAGGTCTTTTTGCGCCCGATTCAAGGAAAAGGTTGGTAACTAGCCAGACGGGACGGGAAAGATAATGTTTGCAGACACCCTGCTAGCATAGGACTGTGGTTAGTATTTAAAGGTCTAATGCAGCGAAAAAGCAGTTTATTATTCTACATGTTTCCGTCTGCGTGGTAGGTATTTTGATAAAAAGTAGCTTAGTTATTCCAGACTATAATCTTTGTATCTCTGTGCCAAATTTCATTTAAATCCCTTCAGTAGTTTTTTCGTTCCAGTAACAAACACCCATACATCTACACATCCATCAATCATCAATAATTTTCTCACAAATAATATTAGGAGGATTTGGAAAGATTATTTTGCCTTTTATATAGCTCCTAAGATAGTAATAATTGTGATAGGACATTTTAGGCTAGACTTCAGAGTCTAAAAATTCGTTAGAAAATTTATTACCAAAATTAAAAATCATAATTTTCATAAATTTTTCGTTTCATTTGTATGTTCATTAATTAGGTATAAAATTAATGTTCTTGCGAATGGCTTTGACCCATTAATGGCCCACTGTTTGGCACTAACCTCTCCACATATTGAAAAGGCCAAGAGAATACTCCACCACGCTGCCCCAATGGAGTATTTCAACATAACTTCAGGTAACACTGATGACAGGCTCATTTGTCATTAGTGTCTGTCAAGTGTCAGCTGTCAAGAGTTGACCCCGCCACCGCAGTCTTGCCGTGACCATGCCCCATGCAACTGGGTCGAAATATCGTTATAAATAACAATCGTGAGTAACCCGTTAAAAAATTTTTAAAAATGTTTACTGTTCACAATATTGAAAGTTTGAAATCATGTATAACTTCAGGTTCGACAGAAATGGAACAAAATGTCCAAGTACGGACTGTTCTAACGGGATTAAGTACATTGTATTGATTCGTAATGCGGTTATCCTGGGAAGTTTGTAACTAATATTTTCTGTTTCAGCAGAGTAAGGACCTCCTCCATTTTTAAAGATAAAAAAAGAGACATGGGTACTTGTGCCGCCCCATTTACATCTCACGATTAGAGCCTTTCCCCCCAAAAATGCCAGAAGATTCTCGTTTGTTTCGGTATGTGGTAGCGTTTTTACCGTTTATATAATTTTGCTCTATACATGAATGGGCCCTATGTATAAAGTCCATATTGCACAATCAACATTTTTCAACACATGCTCTCGATGTTTCAATTGGATTTATTTTGTACATGTTACAACTGAAGCTTAAGAAACTTCACATAGTTACGACACGTATTTATTATATTTAACAATTTCAGTGCATGTCCTTAATTAACGTAAAAGGAAGCGTTTAACATTACAAAGCGAAAATGCTCAAGTTGGTCGATATTTTATGATTATTGGTGTATTGAGTATTATTGCAACAGTTCCTTTTAAAGTGTGGTTGTAATCTGAACTTTAACTGCGGTTGTTTTGAACTGTAAAAAACGGTAGCTGCGGGTGCAATGTGTGCCAGTGGACTCGTCAGACGAGTCCTCAGCTTTCTCCGGTCCATATCGCGCTGAGGTCAGATCAACCACAGCGTAGCCCTCGTGACTCGGTCAGCTGCCACAGAGTACTTTATCAGTCTAAGTAATCTAGCTCGAGATCACTCAAGATATGTGCCGACTATAGACGTACGTCGTGTTATTTTATTAATATCGTATCTAAAACAAATTACTTCTAAGTCGTTTTATTTTAGATTTGGTTAACACTAATTGTTAACTACTACTAGACAGTAGTGCAATTAACCATAACAAGGTTTATTAAAATAATTAAAAACAGAAGCTTGAATTACCCTTAATACAAAGAAATACACAAAAATTTTTACAATTTGGTAACTGTTAAGGATTTTCCTTGTCTACAGCCAATCCTGAACGTAATATCAAGTCATGCTTGTTATAAAAACGCATTGTCATCTGAAGCAGTATGCAAAATTTCAGCTCCATAGTGTAAGAGGAAGTGGGCTCCATAGTGTAAGGGGAAACATACACTGCAAGTTAAATAAAAGCTTGTAAAAATGTTACTATAACTTTTTTAAGATAGTAAGACGACGATGTTCGTTGTACGATGTACAAAAGACGTCTATGGTGCTAACATACACTGCAAGTTAAATAAAAGCTTGTAAAAATGGTACTATAACTTTTTTGAGATAGTAAGACGACGATGTACGTTGTACGATGTACAAAAGACGTCTATGGTGCTAACAAACTGTCGTGCGGCGCGGCGGGTAAAGTACCTTGAGCGTGTTTTCCTTATCTGATTTTAAATAAAACTTTTTAAAAAGAGAACTTATAAGAATGTAATGCAATTAAGTGGCGGTATACTTTACTGACTGTACACGTTTTTGACAGTTTGCGAATTAGACATTTGTTCAATTTAAATTGTTTATTGTGGATAGCAGGTAGGAGAGGTGTTACATAAAATTGTGTCTCTACGTTCTGCTATTTTAAGCGTACCATATTTAAGAATCAAATTATAGTAAAATTATACTTACAGTCAGACCAATCTACCACTTCATAATAGTAATAAATTGTCTACGTGTAATGAGTAAACAGTAATTAAACAGAGAGAGTAAATGATTTTTGACATTTCAAATCTCATTTTGTTTTTTTAAGTTTTGCGTATTTGACATTTTTTTATTAAATCTCTTTGTCACTTTGAGAGTACGATTTTGAGCGTATTTGACATTTCTCATATCCCTTCCAAACTGCCCTGTTCAATTTCGATGTCCCATGATGTTTATTTTGACAGCACTACGAGGAAAAATATCTAAAAAAGTCAGGAGAGTTCCGAGAATGCTTAGAATGGGTGTTAATATTGAGTCATCCCAAACAGGAAGCGATTAAATGTCTTCGTTCTATAAATAATATCACTAATAGATTAATAAGGTCCAGCTTTTGCTATTAGGATATTTAATAAGTACCCACATGTGACACTACAAGGTTTTTATTGATGAGATGGCCTCGTAGCCTATTTTGTAAGAGACTGGACAGTTAGAGAAATGATATATCGGAGTCATTTGTAGATATTAATACTCGTATCATCTATAAAATTGGAGTACGTCACTGTGCTCTATTGTAAATAGCTTAGGACACCCGATATAAGGAATTATTTTTTGGTATTTTTTCCACACGCTGGGTCATTTATCATAAGTTTCTAATTAGCCCCCTATCGTTTTTGAAAATATTCTTACGCCTATTTATCAGGAATAGAATGATAAAAGAATTTTTCATATCGGCCCAGAAGCTTCGAAGCCAATTTTACTCAAACAAACAATCAAATCTTTTCTCATTATAATATTAGTTTTAGTACCTACATATTAATTGATTTCTAATATGTTCACAATAAAAAAATCCACGACTTCTTGATATTGAAATTGGTGTTTAAAACCTAGACTGAGATATTATCCATGACAAGCATAAATCAAGCCTTCACACTGACTTCATAAACATTATGCAGAAATGCGAAAAGCGACGGATGTAGAGAAATGCAGCCAGCGGCCATCTTTTAATATTCAAGCTGCTGGGCGTTAAACTGATTTACGAGCTCACACTCAATGATTAATTTTATGCCTTTTACGAGTATAACCAATGGGTATGAAGTCTTCATAATAATTATTATTTTATTTTAATCAAAGACGAAGAGTGAACATGCATTTACTAAGTTAGTGCGCTCAATGTAGATACTTGCCACTTACTATCAGTTAAGATCGATATCAAACATTAACTTATTCCACGTAAAAAGAAATCAATATTATGTTACTGTGGTGTTACGGTACATTTTTTGAAGTGCCTTGATGGTGGTTTTAATGTTTTCTTACTTCGTAGTATTAAGAAAGTATATTTTTATTTAAGTATTTCTTCTAAGAACCTCCGTTTGAACTTTAATTGTGCCAAAGTTCATAGTCGTTCGTTCACGTCATATTCGAAATAGGGGGACGAAATTCTTGTTTTACGTAATACAGATATTTACAGTAAATAAATGTATACCTAGACCTAAATAAAAAAATAAATATCTTTGGACAACTCACACACGGCCATCTGATCCCGAACTAAGCGTTAGCTTGTACTATGGTGATCAGAAAACTTTAATAAACATACACATATATGTACATATCTCCTTAAATACAAACGTATATATTTACACCCAGAAACACAGAACAAACATTCCTGCTCATCACAGAAAAGTTTGACCTAGGTGGGAATCGAACCCACGAACTTCGGTGTTGCAGTCAGTTTCACTAACTACTAGACCAACCGGCCTGTTGATGTCTATATTTTAAGGTAGTTTATACATTTAAATTTAGTAATTTAACACCTAAATTATCATAATACCTAACTAAGGGATCTTTTATTCTGAAAGATCTTTCAAAGGCTTATCTGTAGGCGAAACTAATGCGATAACCTCGGGTCAAGTTACTAATCGTTTTATAAATGAAAATCGTTACACTGTAGGCTTATTCGGTACCGGAAAAAGCTA
Source organism: Asbolis capucinus (assembly GCA_018249125.1). Classification (NCBI taxonomy): domain Eukaryota; kingdom Metazoa; phylum Arthropoda; class Insecta; order Lepidoptera; family Hesperiidae; genus Asbolis; species Asbolis capucinus. The sequence goes on from DWJZ01000672.1 coordinate 27,447, forward strand.
TTTATGGAGCATGATTTTGCACAATATAAACCGTTGATGTATCTACGACCCCTGTTTAAAATAAATGCAACGTAGGCAGTCTGGCTGCTATAAATTATCTCCATTCAAAATCGCCTTTTTAACTTCATAAGTTTATAAAATTTTAGTTAAAATAATACGGTTAAGAGCTTTGATATATTAAAATTGTATGTTGCAGATACATCTACTTGTACGTAACATAAAAACATATGTATATTATTTTTTGATGAATGTAATGTAGAACTTTTAATCATTTTATATGTTTATAGAAGGTAAGGCAATTAGGTATTATAGTATACTAGCTGTACACGGCGCACGTTGCTACGCATCAACTCGTCATATCCGGTCGATATAATTTTGGTAGCAACTCTTTTTCAGAGAATTCTGAACAAAGTTGCTAAAGACATCACTGCTTTATCTCCTACCAAGTCCGAGCCTATAAAAGACCTACAAACATTAATTTATACATATCTAGATGAGGTCATTCGCTTTCTTTATAAATACCTATTTGTAACGCAGCCTATTTTAATCTGAAATTTAAAATAGCTCACGGTAGATGAAGAATCATGGGAGAATTTGTATACCGAAATTCAGAAGAAATGTGTATAAAAAATGTTATATTTTTACAGTGATTAAAAATACAAATAAATAAATATCTTTGGACAATTCACACACGGCCATCCGACCCCAAACTAAGCGTTAGCTTGTACTATGGTGATCAGATAACTGATGTTTAACATCATAGTTATTTCGTAATTTCAATTCTGTTACGGTCATTTTTCTGCCATGAGCAATGCTATTGGAGAGTCTTCTCTGGATTTTCTTTGAGACAATATTCTATGACTAAAACTCGCTATACTTCTATGCATAAATTTAAAGCAAGCTAAAGAATTTACGCTCGTCAAAACCACTTAAGATTTTGCTTACGGCATAGGATACAGATGTGGAATATTATTAGTTATTTATTCATGTTCGTTTGAAACATACTAATAGTTTCTCTTCCCATCATTTATGTGTCACTTTAATGGCAACATCAGTCATAACTGTCTGTGTCGTAAATATATCCGATAGTTAATGTTTTTTGGTTGGTAATTTGAAACAAGTGAACTTGTAGGTTGGTATTAGGTTATTTTTGGAATGTGCATTACTTATTTAGTTACTTTATCTATATAATGTATTTTATATCATCACAAAGTGTATAATTACAGGTTAATAAATTAATCTGTAACATAGATTTGCTCGTAAAACTATCTGGCTGAAAAAATGTGTATTCAATGTTACTCAAGTTAGTTTAAAAAAAAACATGATGTATTACTTTTTTTAAGATTGTTTTAGCATTACATTATTTGACTCGGATTACATTAAATAAAAGGCTTAACAATAACTCGTAAGGTTTATGCTGTATGAAATTACGTGTTGATATACTATGTACATGTATGACATTTTTTCTACTTTATAAATAGAATGTTGGCGAACAATGCTTGTTTATTGCGAAGATAAATGAAATTAGTACAAATTAATGAAAAATATTAAATTTCCGCATAAAATTTGTATAAGAATTAATTAATTTCCGCATAAATTTTGCGTAAGCCATGCTTCTAGCGTTCTTTTAATAAAATTGCCGTCTTAACTAATTGTTTCTCGTTAAAACAGTGACATTAGCGGCTTTTTCTGATCTGTAATTAAAATTATATTTAACTAGATCCTGCCCACGGCTTCGCCCGCGATTTAAACTATTACAAAGTAGCCTACATATTATCCCAGACTATAATGTATGCCAAGTTTCATTTTATTCCATTCAACGGTTAGCGCGTGACGGAAACGTAAACATCCAAACATATAAACGTGAACATCATCCCAGGGGAACCTACAGTCGGGATAAAATTTATCCAT
>DWJZ01000673.1:0-29355 GCA_018249125.1 Asbolis capucinus
TGTTCACATATACTCTGTAAGACAATTGTTATGTTCACATATACTCTGTAAGACAATTGTTATGTTCACATATACTCTGTAAGACAATTGTTATGTTCACATATACTCGTGTAAGTCCAGTCTTGCGATGCTTGTTTGCTCTACTCTCGCGTTCTAAAAAGCAGTGACGCCAGTGACTCGATTTTAATGAAATTATGCAGATGTCTATCTATTGATGGGTCCAACTTAAAAAATAGGATAGTTTTTATCTCGATTTATAATATACAGTTTTTGAATATTCTTGAATATCTACTCAGTTAGCGAGTGTTAACACATTTAAATCAATATGTACCAGTATAGGTGAATGGACCTGCCGCACCGACTACGCGAAGCACCGCCTGGCGACAATTAGCTCCAATGTTAGTGAAATAGCGCACATGTGGAAGTTCCTGATTGTGCTTCTGAGAATCGATTACTTTTTCCGATGTAGCTGAAGTCATGTTTGCAAATAGACGGCGCCCGCGCACGTGCTCTCTGCTTCGTCGTTCTTTACGGTCATCTAAATCAAATCATATTATAATACTCATAAGTTCCTTTAGCGTCCGACAAAATTCGCACTACGAAGGACGTTGTCTCCCTTGGGATAGGTCGTTCGTACAAAACTTTCATATTATCTAACCTGTGTTTTGAAATGGTGCGCTAAATCGGAACGCACCATTATGTTTTAAAATAGCTCCACTTTTTGTGAGGTCGAATTCCAACTATGTGCCGTCTATTTCGTGAAATGACTTGAATGCCTTTACCGTGACGAAGACCTGAGTCAGCGAGGAACAACGTGGTCCACGGAGCGATTTACACGGTACACAGCTGTTACTGTGGAGTCGCGGCGCAAATATGTAGCGATACAGACGATGATGTTGCCCGCTTGTTGCCCGCTTGTCATTTTGGTATGTCGTATCACGTGAGGTCGACGGAACGTTAAAATATCCTTTTAAATTGTATAATGAGTCCCCTATATTTACAGAACGATTTCAGGGATTATTTTTATCTATCTTTGTTTAAGAACGGTGAGATCGGGACTTAGAGGGCATTGGTTACTTGCACGGTCAGATTGTTTTGATAAATTTGATGGCGATGTAAGGCTTCGGCAGCCTTTAAAAATCTCAATTCCAGATTGCTTTTTGTGAAGTGAAAGTATTCAACCGAGCGATATATCGGATCAAATGCGTTTCAAGACAGATGTCACGCATAATAAAACGTAATCCGACCCCCGGGCCTGTAGGCTGTGCGCTGTAGGCAGGACGCACTAGTCGGGCTTACTGCTTATTGCATTATAATTGTATAGATCTTTTTTTAAAGCTTGTCCTAGAACCAAAACAATATGGGTGATTAATGGGATGAGAAATATTAATCGAATTTACTATTGAACGAATATATCAGACTTACTGAATTGTTTATAACGGTTTATTATGGAATATTTCATGTTTAAATTCTTTAAAAATAATAATGTTTCGTATTTGAAAATAAACCAGACATTACTCATTTATAATTTTACAAAAATGTGTCTATTCATGAACGTTATCGAAGTGTTCCTCGCTCGAATCTTTTCGTTTGCCACAGGCTCGTCGTCGTCGCTCGGCGTAATTCATTCATGGATCTGATCATGGTTCTCATTTCGTCGAACTTCAACCACCAATTTAATTGTCGTTGAATCATCATCAACATGTCGAATTCTTATCAGCTGTTGTTAGTTTGTGTTAGTTCAGTTAAATATTTTGTGTTTGAGAAAATTATTGAGATACGAATATAACAGTAAAATCAATGTAATTCTGGTTAGAAATCGAAGTTTAGGTGATAAATTTGGTGACGTGATCCAGTCTAAGATGGACTATATTAAATCATCTCCACGTATATTACATAACGTGCTGAAATTTAACTGAGTGAATATAATTTTTTGCTTTACTTTCATGAAACACGTAAAGACGATCACGCGGCGTTTGTTGCGTCGGCAGCCAAGTAGCGCTGGCACGGCATGCCGCTGGCAGTGACATCAAGCATTCGAGGCTCCATCAATCTTCTTATTTGTTCCACATTACTATCGACAACACACGCAACTATTGATTGGTATAATAGTTCGAAGGGAGGCTGAAAATGAGACTCGTAGTACGATAACTATTTCCGTCACGTACGTGGCGTCGCTGAAGAAAGATATCGTTATTCCGTTCCGTGTTCCCAATAACCAGCTATGATTGCCAAAGTGCCGCTACGATGAGTGGCTCTGAAAATAATGCAGGTAGCGAAAGTAGGGCGGAACTATACGACCACGGCGAGTGATACGAACGTTCGGGAACGGTCGAAGTATTCTACGAGCTATTCCGCACTCTTCAACTTGGTAACAGAACCTCTAGAAAAATATTATTTTTAAGTGTTCACGTTAAATGTCAGTTGACACATGGAAACTCCATTTAATGCGGACAAATATGGTCTGTTTCTCCGATTGACCTGTGCGCCCGGAGACCCGGTCCGAGCCACGGCTGGCTAGCGCCTGGTGCGCACGCTCCATCCTGCTTTACGACCGAGTTCTGTACGTTTAGAGCGCGTTATTGATAAATAACTGCTGCCAATGTATAGTATCGTAGGGCGACTGCACGAGTGCATGACGCCCGAGCCACCGTACACATGTCGAGCGACAACATTTTGTGCATCATCTTAGGGTGGAAGACCGATCGTATTAATTGGTATCGTGTATTGGTTTCACTTAAAATGAAAGCGAAATTATGTGCAAATTTTCTTGGCCCCATTTAAGCAGCTATACCACCTTGGATACGACACAGGACTGCCCATTATATTCTTCAGGAATGTGTGTCAATGTAAAGATTTATTTTAATTTCTGGAAGTTTTCACGTATTGACATCCCGAGCCTAACGGATGCCCAGCGTCCTCCAGCTCCCCGCTGCTCGCGAGAATTAGCGCAATTCCGCTCCTGATATTAGCTATAAACTTTTTATTTTCATCAAAATCATATTATTATAGTGTAAACTTAAAAATGAAGACACTTGGATGTTTTGAGTGGCGACATAGCGCTGACACGGAAAGGACACAACAAACAACACCCATCTCCCGAGAACAAACATTCGTATTTTTGAGTGTAAAATATATCTAAGTTTACATATAAAAGTAAAATCGTAAAATTATATAGCTAGCGTATAGCATTACTGTGAATATGCCGCGAATCCTATTCATTCCTATTAGTAGGAACGCGTGTGTATTGACTTGTCATCGCCGAGTGTCTTCCGGCGCGAGCGAGTCGACGTCATCATTGAAGCGGGCAAAATGGCAACAATGGCAGTAATTGGCATCTGCGAGTGATCAAAGAGGTGCTGGCGTCGCTCCTCGCTCGCTGCTCGCCGTCACCGTCGACACATCGCAGCGTTGGGGCAGATGCTCTGATTGTGCTCCATTAAATTCAACCTCCATTTTAGTTACAAAAATAGTACGATCTTATTGCATGGACGATTTAGTCGATACTCGCCTTATTTTATAGGGTCAGAAACTCGGGGTCGGGTCGGGTATCTGCTACAAATCATTCGAGTTCTTCACTCCCACAGTTGACGTCTACGACAAAAAATCTTAGGAGCAACTCCCTGATCCAAATGACTATTTACTATTGAAACTTGAAAGTGATCCAGTGATCTAGTTTGATGGTTCGTACCCTGGTGTCAATTTGGAACGGACAATTGTTGGTTAAGTCGGTGTGGTACTTGTGGGTGCTTCCAATAAATCTGAGGAGCCCTTGTAGACAACTCCCTTTTCTTTGGCGTGCAGAAAAATATGGCGTCTGTTTCCGTATTAAATTTAATTTCAATACATTTTGAACCAGGCACGAGAAGGTGGACACCACCGCAATACGAGCAACTGTCGACGGTTGTGAGGCGTTCCGAGCGGCGCCTATTCGTGCGACGTTATAAAAAGGCGGCGGCTGCCTGCGAGAGTAAACACTTCTAATTGAGCCCTTTCATCTCCACTCTGTTGTGCAACAACTGCGTCTAGGATCGTTTCTTTTGTTTATCCGATTGACAGCGCTCTGACTGTGAGGCGCGCCGGGTGAGCGCCGGGTGAGCGCCGGGTGAGCGCCGGGTGAGCGCCGGGTGAGCGCGTCGGTCCATCGGGCCCCTCGTCCGAGGCTCGCAACGACAACAAACCATGGGATCGAGCGTTCGCTAAATGCTCAAAGATCAGGTGCAATACTGATGATAATTATGTTTGGGTTTATTTATTTACAGACCTCCAACAAACGCGGAGGGTTTCAATTTGAGTATTTTGTTTATGTTTGCCTCTTTTTATTCGGAGGCTGGTGCTCGTCACGGCGATCGCATTTAATGTTGAATGATATCTGACGAGTACTTGTTGAGTTATTTATCCCAAGTAATGCATGCACACTTGATTCACTTCAACTAGCTTGATCACGTCCTCATTTTATAACACGACGATGTCATTTGAAGCCGATTTTTTAAAATGATAAAAGTATTTATACTATATGATCAATTTTATATCTGTATCGATAAATACCCTTGGCATGAGCACCCTTGTATTGCCGAAATTGGACACTTGGGCCGGCGCGGGGCGCTCACGATGCAAATGGGCATAAAATAAAAGTTTAGTTTTATCGTGGGGCCGTTCAGAGCGGAAGCACGCACCGCCTCTAGAGTGAACGCTCAACTGTCAAGTGTCAGCGCTGTTATAATGCGTGACAAAGAGCGCAGCTGGTAATTTGGTTAATATCGGTTGCATTGTCGGGAGTCGGTTGTCGCGGCCGGTGGTCCCGCGCCCGCCGCCGCGCCCGCCGCCGCGCGCGCCACGTGCAAACTTACAATATCGGGTTATTAGTAGCAGCCGAGGGTGACTTCACCACGAAACTTGAACGCATAGCGTTCTTTTAATTACGTTGATAATAAGATTATGTTACATTTCACGTGTTGCAAAAACTTTCGACATTAATTTGTGTGTCACAAATATGTATATATATGTAATGCCTTCTTTACTTCATAACTTGCTGTGTGGATAATAAGATGGCGCAAGATGAAACAAATGACCTGGTATGCGGCCCTGTGTCGGTCGTGTCGTGACGTCGCTGTGTCGTCCGTTATAATGCGGTTTCGTGTTATGCTGATGTTCTCGGTAGTAATATCTACAGGCTAACAGCTAAAACAAGCATTATTCAAACATTAAAAAACACAATCTTTAATTATAGATCCCTAATACAGAGAACACAAACAAACAAACAAACAATTTCACAACTGTACTGTTAACTGTCGAAGAGTTCCCTTGTCTGGAGCCAATCCTGTACGTAGTAGCAGGTTATGCTTATCACAAAAATGCATTGTCATCAGGACGGAACCTCTATACACAATTTCAGCTCCGTAGTAAGAGGAAGTGGGTCTAATTAAGCTTGCGAGATTTGACTCGAACACATAACAAACAAATATATAAATATACTAACATACTTACTAATGTACCATCATACACTGCAAGTTCAATAAAAGCTTGTAAAAATATGCCAAGAACTGACTCCAATCAACTACAACCATTTTCTTACAGAATCAAAAACATGTTAAATTTCATGTGCATTAGTGCATTGGTTTTGGAGTTGCCAGCTAGTTTAAACCTGTTGTCCTGTGGGAACTCAGCCATTTCGAACGACATAATAAAAGAAACTGAATGTTCAGAATAGACCCCGTCATAGTTGTAACAGTGTGGACAGTGTAGATACATGGTGAAAGATATAAAATACCTTTATTTATGCTTTGTTTCGTGTGTGTTTGCGGCCCTGTGTGTTTGTGACAACAAAATGCTAAATTATAACACGTGCTATATAAGAAACGAGTGGTAATAAATAATTGATAAACAACTGAACAAACACATAAATATTGTAATAATTATTGTGTTGTGATAATTTCCTACAAATATCGCCGCCGACGACCGTGCGCTGGTCGACTACATTATATTGAATATTTTAATTAATTTATTGATACTGAGTAACAGTAATTAAACACTGAATGACTCTGAATGGCAGTGACAATACTGAAACATGTTGTATTTGCGAGTATGTAGGAACATACGGTGACGAGTACAATTACACAAAAACAGACTTTAGGAATAATATATTTTTTTATCAATAACATCAAAACAAATTGAAAAGATTTTTACGAGGGCAATGCAAATAGCTCGATGTCCACGGATCACATACAGTACCGTAAACAAGATATCGATAAACTAGCTATTAATCGGAGACTGTTGTAACGTAGTATATTTATAAAAATATGTTATATCTACAAAACTTTATGGCGATGGCAACGATAGAAGTTCTAATTTAAAAATCGAATGATCCGCGGTGGCGCCATTCACTCCCCCTCCTCCCCCCGCCACTCCGCTCGCGGACATTTCCCGATTGCGATATCGTCAGATTCACAAGCCACGAACATCGAACATTACGTTAAATTACAGGAATATATTATGCGGAAACGAAAGTGTAAGTGTAAACCGGCAGGAAACGAGCGGGAGAGTGAACAGGCGCGAGCAGCGTCGTGCAACCGAACTCGATAATGGACATCACTACTAGACTCGGGTGTTTGGAGTGCTGCAAACAACGACAAAGAGGATGAATAAACTTAATATTGTCAAAGTCAACAGTTAAAGTTATTTTCAATACACTTTGAAAGTTTTTTTTTTTGGAATTTACTACCGTTTCGGAAAAGTGACATAATAAAGAGGAGAAAAACGACGTTAGAAAGAAAAAGAAGCAATTGTTTGAAATAATTATAGGCCCAGCGATGAATACCTCCCACCGCTGTACAGACACTACAGACGGGCGGACGGATGAAACGTGGAGCCTTTTATTTCATTCGTACGGGGCCCGAATACTAACCCTGGTCTGTATCCGAGACCGAAGCCATCGGGCGGTAAATCAATGTTAGAACTGCTCCGCTGACCTGGCTGACATCACCGCCAACCAATAAAACAAATTCCTAATTATACACAAATGTATAATTTACATTTGAACTAATGTAAACAGAATAAACTTGCGGCAGTGTAGTGACTGCCGTTGCGGATAGACCTGCACATGAAAACATTTGTGTCTGACCTCAACCGAATGTGGTCACTCAAGCATCAACCGCGTGTCCTCTGCTGGACACAGATCTCTTATAACACCGACCGCTGTTGAGGTCATCACCCGCTTAAATTCGAATATAGAGAGAAATAGTTTTTCCGTACACAAGAGATTATTAACATTTCTAATATAATTTCCAAATTGTTTTGAGCGTGTGCCAGAGCGGTGTCACAACGCTTCTTCCGGCGCGTGGCCGAGGACGCCCTCTCGTGAGCTGTAAACAAAATAAATAAACGGGAATAGCTCCCGCACACTTGCACGAGCCGCGACTCTATGACGCGTCATACCACACATCACCACGCACATACATACTTCTGCACTGAGCTGGATTCTTGTTATAAAAGTGTGTGTAGTGTTTATCTGTTGAGGGAACCTATCCAAAATAAATTTCCTTTTATTCTTCACATAATCTTGCTGTCTTTATTTCATTTAAGATATCGAGAACCAACTATGTAGTTTCAGAAGGGGGTGTTTTCCCCACTCTGTGATATGAATAAATATCACAACTGTAAAGTTTGATATTGGAACGGATCGTTAAATTAGAGACGTCTTCCGGGACCCCTAATGATTTTAAAAAACCTAACAATGTAACGTCACATGCTAGCTGAATAAAACATTATTAGGTATATCCGCTTCACCAGGAAGGGCGGTGAAAATTAAATCCCATTATATTTACACTGAGAGAGTGCAGGAGTTTCTGTTCTGTCTTAAATAATGTAAAATGTTATGTAAACGAAAGTTACAGTGAATTGGCAAGTACACTACCGTGCCCCCGGATATTTTTTTAGATGTTATTTTCCCACTTTGTTACCGTAATAAATACGAATGCTATATGTATGTATGCCAAATTATTGTTTGAACCGACTTCACAATAGGACAGCGGCATCTGACGGGTGGTTTTTGAGTTGTTACTTTTTTTATGTTCTTCTTAATATTTGTTCGTGAGGTTCATCATTTTCTACGGAACGCAGTGAGGTTCATCATTTTCTACGGAACGCAGTGAGGTTCATCATTTTCTACGGAACGCAGTGAGGTTCATCATTTCCTACGGAACGCAGTGAGGTTCATCATTTTCTACGGAACGCAGTGAGGTTCATCATTTTCTACGGAACGCCTAAAAAATATCAGTCGACAGAAGCTGTATAGGAGAATCTTGACCCTTTAAATTAATTGATGTATAAAGTGAAACATGTTATTTTTGAGCATACTGAATTTTGATCGATGTAGAAGCGTCGTCTAGCAGCTTCTATATAACTAGAGAGTGTTCTGTGCGGAATGTGTGTGTGTGCAGCTCCGTACACGAGTGCGTTCAGTCGTAAGCGGTGCCGGTGTGCTGTGAGAAATCTCCGGCGCGAGGTTGCCCCCTGCACACCGGCACACCGGCGATGATGTCACGCCATTCAGCCGCCGCCGCACGCTCTGGACACATTTGGATACTTCCGCCGTTTCCGATTCGCGTTTCAACCCACTTACTCACTTTATCGCGCGGTGATTCGCACGCAGCGGATACACTATTTTTAAAAAGCACCCATCATCTGGAGCACTCGGCCGGGGAGCCGCTAGGGCGCGTGATTGTAGCGAAAGATTTATCGGACGCGGGGCGGGATCACGGACCCGACACCACACGCCACTTTGTTTTTGTACGCTTAACAGCTCAATCGTGCCCCGAGCCCCTTACCGCCACTATTTCTTGGCCTCTCCAAGGTTCTTCATACATATTCGTCGTCTGTTCTATCTATTAACATTTGTAACTATATATATATGACACCCTGTATGACACATAACTACTTTAAGTATATTTATATTTCACTACGTTTGATTAAATAACGCCGTAACTGAAGTAGCAACTATACCTGTAACTGAAGTAGCATCTCACAGAAGATACTTCCTTGCTTAAAGCTTACTTTTTCAACAGAGTGAGATTTGTTAAGTCTTCAATAATTTGAACGCTGACATCAATGCTGGTGTTGAACAATGTAAAAACTTGCATTAATGATAGGGAAGAAAGTTAAGACATCTGTCATCCGTTTAACGAATTCAATGAAAACTGAATTGCTGTATCTAGTCACATAACAACAAGGAAGTGATCAAGTCAAGGTGATGATGGTGAAGGCGAAATAATTGTTTAGCTCACTCTTGCGCAGTACCATACAGTGACATATTAGGGCGCGGGAGCGCCCTCGTCATAATACTGCGTTTCTTTGTACAATGCCTTTTACGAAAACTATATCGCAAGGTATTGTTGACAAGATGGCGGCGAGTGCTCCATGCGGGTGCAGTCAAGCCCTGACGAGTTTTGTTCGTGCTCTTGACACTTTAACAGCCGCTATTCGCGTATTCATATCATTTGACATCCGATAGTTGGCAATATTGGGATAAAAATATTTTAAGATTTACGATCAAAAAGTAAGAACTTGTTTCCCTTTTACTCCTAATAATCTAGAGGAATCACGACGAAGCTGGAAGTATTTCGAGGGTCGATGGGTCTCGAAGTCTATCGTCTCGAATCCGAATCTTGAAAAAGTAGGAGTCCTTTTGTTAACGTTCACGATAAACACGTCGTTTCGAATTTGTCTCATGGGCCGGTTATAACATTGTCTGCAGGAGGTCGAGCGGCGAGCGGGGCGACGAGTGGGACGGCACCGGCGTTCCTGCCCCGGCAGCGCACGGCTGTGCTGGCGCGCGTCGGGGACTCCGTCGAGCTGGCGTGCCGGGTACTGCGCCTCGCCGACAGAACGGTCAGTTACACCAACAATACTTAATACGAACGTCATCATTGCAACCCACTACTGTTCCACTGCTAGGGTCGGATCTTCCCTCACAATGCGAGGGGTGCAGGCTACGAGGTTGGCACACGGCATGTCGGGTACTTTATGGGGAACTCTCATCTAGCGAGATTCTTCTGAACAGGAGTGCTAGTTTCCTAATGGTGTTCTACTTTTATAATGACATTTTGATAATTTTAACCTGGACAAACCTTGAGGTCAGTTCCAGCTTACCTATTTAAAAACTACAGATTAGCAACGTGTAGAATTTGCGGCGGACTCCGATACGTCAGTTTAACACTCTAATATTCTATAAACATACTGAAACGCCAAGTCAAATACCTAACAGGAAACGGTTTATATTCCTGGATATATTTACAGTATGAATTCGTCTTCTTTATAAGTCTAACCAATCTGGGTAGATATCCGATCACAATCCATTGATGTGAGGTGATTTGATGTGGCACAGCGTCTTCCGAGAAGTGTCGGGGTATCCGGTCAGCTCGCTGGCGACGTATAAATAGGAATCAGCAAGGCCAATGTCACGAGCTCACGAGGCAACGTGGGTGCGCACGCCGCATCCAACGGCGCTAACATTTTACTGGCCGCGACACTTGTCACTTAACTTGCCCATCATTATGTTTTAAAAGATGTGCCGGGGAGTTTCTTTCATTCCGAAACTTTTCAATTTTGATTTTATTTCAAAGTTCCGGATGTATCGACCATCCTGAACACTATGTATTTGTCAATCTGCTGTTCACTGCTGTCTCTTCTAATTTGCGTAGTTTTGACTGTTCTTGAGCCGTTTCAATCGCGCGATGTCTTCTTCAGCTAGTTTGTCCATGCTGAAGACTACAAATTGCATTTGGCTTCATTCCATTATACCCCACTCTCCTGGTCACCGAGGAGGCCTACAATAGGTATATGTTTTTTTTATCATGATGCTGCACTTCTTAAACAGGTTAGTAGCCGACTTGATTTTTGAAATTTTTTTTACCGGCTGTTGACCACCGACATGGTCTATCTTACCTGACGACATGACCCGGACCATGGGTTTACGTACCCTTGCCACTAGCGATCGCCCGTCCTACTACCGCCCGCGCTCCATTTGGATGAACCCGGTTGAACACTTAGGTACCTCAAGATCGATGCAAATAGTAAAAATCAGTCTAGTTAAAATTATAACCCTTTCTATATCATATCAAATCCTATCACTTTACAATTAAATATAGCAAATCAACTATTGATTTTCAATATCAATTATACAGTTCTATTACTGTTATATTTATATAAAGATAAAAATAATACACGACCTACCGAAAGAGCAGTCAGTATAAGAGTGGTCTGTAAAAACTCAACGTCTTAAAATAATATTCCGTTTTCGCCGTTAGCTTTCATGTCAGTTGTAGTAAGTAGGTTCTTGATTTTTCGTGAGACCACCAATCTGCAATAAAGTAATGTAAGCGAGAATGCTCTAGGCCTCGTCAGTCGTCAGAAGAAACCTGGGCTCTCTAGCGGGACAAAAGGTTGAAACCGAGCTTAAAAACTGACCTTATCCATGAGGTACAAGTTTTATATACATTTTTAAACTAATATCGTCGCGGATACGGGACATTTTAAATAAACACGGGGAAGTGAGTGAAATTTAAATCGCGAGTACCTGTTTACATTCAAAATGACAAGTATCATACACGCAGGAAGTGCGAGTGTCGGGTGCACGGCAGTGAACAGGTTAGTTCCGAACTGGAGCGGAGGCCACCGTGGGCAGTGTTGCTATCAAACTCCACATCGTCTTATTACGTATCAAGTCAAGTTTTAATGTTCTTAAATTCCTAGCATTTTTATTATATTTTAGTCACCCTGTGAACCTTCCCTGGCCTTCCACAAATAATTCAAGACCAAAATTAGCCAGTTTAGTCCAATCGTTTTCTATTTTTAGCGAAACTTACAAACAGCAATTCATTTATACATACATATATAGCTTTCATAGAAGGCATGATTATCTCCAACGCCTACATCTATGGTAACCACCACCCACTCGACATACTCCCTCGCATGTCTCTACTCCCTCAGCTACCAAACATCAATAAAACTTCTACTTAATACATTGTGACACAGACGTGGTACTGAATACATTTAATATTTTACCAATAATGAGTTAAGGAGCAATAATTGGAGCGAAATGAATAGTTTTACAAGTCATTTTTGTTCTAGTAATCAGTTCATTAGTACTTCTTCCGACATGATGGGAAGTATATTTATAAAAGAGAGCTTTATCGAGACTGCTTCGATCGACAATCATCGATAGTGTATCTGAATTGACACTCCAGACAAACAGTTGATGTTCGCTAAACGGAGTTTGCGGCTGTGTGACCCTGTGCTCCAGCTGCTGCTCGCCGGTAGACGCTCTTTGATCGGTCTAATGCTCATTTTTTCTGCTTTGTGGTCTAATTGGTTTCTAACTCATCGAACTCTATTTGAAACAAGCCGTTGAATGAGAGTTATGAGCCGTGGATACCCAGTTTAAAGCGAACCTATCACTCCTCATAAGATAAGAGGCGCGGACCTTCGTGATGATGAGTGCTGGTGAAAGATGACGACTGATACGTCATCGATACCGTTTATGGAAGCAGGCGACGATAGATCATAGTGGCAGGTGGCACTGTTTGCCGTCGTGATCGAGAGCGGCGAAATGGGACATGAGATCAAACCGAAAAGTATTTGTAGACAGACATTAACGTCTATTTCACTTACCGAAATTAATTATGGGATTAGCAGAAGGCGAACTCTATTAGTTTCGTCTTTATGGATGTCGCACTAAACATAGTTTTCTTTTTTAATCAAATAAAAGTGGTGTATTAGGTACCGGATTCTTTTGATATAACTTGATTTGATGTAAGTAATGTGGATATCGTGCCCTGTATGAGAGTGGCACCGCAGCTGCACCGTGCCGCGCCGTGTTGTACTGCGTCGGTCGCGTGGCTCCGTCGTGTCGAACATATTTTTCGCTACTAATTCCTCTGCCAGTTGCTATGCCGCTCGCCCTTTCTGCTCTTACTCACTATCGTTTCGTTGGACGTATGCCATACTTTGTGAAATGAGTGACGTAACCTAATAGTTAACGTTCAAAACTTTTCGCAAACAATATAACATAAGGCAACACTTAATCACTTAATATACTCCTATCAAAAACCAGTAACAGCGTAATGGTTTGATTTTTAAAACTCGAGGGCTGAGTTCTAATTCTACACGCATTTCTAATATTCAAAAGTGGTATAAATCAATTGTCACTAATTGCTGGTGAAAGCTCTGGTAAGATTCCCATAAAGTTCTTGAAGGTATGTAAAATTTATCAATCTGTGTTTGGCTAAATTTGTGGAGTTTTGCCTGTAATCCTCCCTTTTCTTCATTTCAGAGTTGGACATAGTATCAGGGACAAGACAAAGTTGCGAAATACCGAATACAATTACAATAACATAATAGTATTTAATAGTAGTATTGCGATCGACATCGCATCTGTCATGTCTGTCGAGCATTTCTATCAGCTGTCAGCGGCTCTCACATGTTTGATCTCTGCCCAGGTGTCGTGGGTGCGGTCCAGTGACCTGCAGATCTTAACGCACGCGGGCGCCGTGTTCACCGCGGACTCCCGCGTGTCCTGCGCCGAGGGTGCGCCCGCTGCTCCCGAGCTCCCCGCCGACCCCGCGGAGGAGCCGTTCGACGTGATGGATGACGTCACGGGCCCCGTCACGCTGCACGCTCTTCGCATCGCGCGGCTGCGGGTCAGCGACAGCGGCCGCTACGAGTGCCAGGTCAACACGGAGCCCAAGATGAGCTTGTTCTTCAACCTCACTGTAGTAGGTGAGTACACTCGGGTTAACTTGGCACCGTATGCCTCACAGTCCGTTGAACCAGTTGTCATAAATATTTATATAGAGAAGGACGCCTAGAGAGTACGCGCGACACTCGTTTTAGACGCGAGCGTTGTTGGAATTCCTATTTTATTTTTAGGTTTAGAGTAAGTTATGTTACATTGTAACAGAATATATTTAAATTTTGTCGAGAATGTAGAAGGCGACAGTGGGACAGCACTCATTAATTTAGTTGGCAGCTGGTGGAAGTCAAGTGGTGGTGGAGCGCGGCTGGCAGGTCTCCGGCCGCGCGGTCGAAGATCCTTGCGGTGGCGCTAGAGTAGTTTGGCAATGTTCAGATCGTTCAGGTGGAGTGGAGTGTGTTGTCAGTGGACATGATTGACTTTGAACTGACATCGCTTGTGTAGGTAAATTAGAACAGTTCTTAAATTATTATTTAGTTCTCATCTACTGTTGGAATTCGATAATTTCGTATTTTGTAATTAGCTATGGCGCGTTTCTGTGAAACAACAGTCATTTATCCAGATGAGAAATTCTCCTGTGTGTCTCGGCAGATGTTTACATGATTCTGGGCTTGTCGGTTACAATTGACATGATTGACTATTGGTATGTGACACGATCTGTGGATGGTTCCAGAGTCAGCACTCCCCCAGGTGGTGGTGTGGGCGGTGCGGCGCGCGGTGCGGGGCGCGCGCGGCGGCGTGGCGCGGCTGGCGTGCGGCGCTCGCTACGAGCCGCTCTTGCCGCCCGCCGCCGCCGGCGCGCTGCCGCCACTGCGGATCGCCTGGACGCACGCCGGACAAGACATAGACCCGCAGGTGACCCACATTCTACCAATGCTTATAACGTTATAAATATATATTACAATTATTCATTACAAGGGTCCGCCCACGGCTACGTCTGATGGCATGTTGATAAAAACTAGCCTATGTGTTATTCCAGAGCGTAATCTGTATGTGTTACGTTCAGTATTTTTTGTGTGAAAGAGCAGAGAGTGTTTGTCATTCATCCTTACTTTTCGTAGTCTGTATTATTGAGCTTCTACTATTACCCACTTCAAAAGGCATCACATTCAGAAGGATCAAGATCAGTCAGTGTGGCGGAATTTGGAGAGACTTGTGTCCTACAGTGGACGCTTAATGGTTGATGGGTGGGTGACACACTTCAACCCATCACCTACTGCTGACCACAGGTCTATGTTCGTACCTGAGGAAGTCTACAATGGCTCATTTTCATGAAAATGACTAAATCGGTTGTGATGTAGAGCGGTCGCGGTGGCGTGTCATTGGATTCTGAGCGGTGGGCGGGCGGGGCGGCGTCACGGCTGACGCTGGGCGGGCTGACGCCGGCGGACGGCGGCCGGTACAGCTGCCGCGTGGCCGGTGCCAGCGACACCGTCACGCTGGTCGTTGGCGATGACCAGGACTCCGACTACGACCAACTCGGTACTACACTTACTTTATTTTTTAGGTTAGAAGCTGACGAGCAGACAGGTTGGTAGTAAGTGATCACCTTAAGATTTATGGAAATTTTCAATTCCAAGGCATAAGATGCGCACGTGAGGAAGATAACGTAATGGATTTGGAACAACCGGCAGCGCCCCACCCGCGTGGTCCGCGTGGTGACCACTGGCAGGAGAGCAGCAGAAACAACATGCCGCCGTAATACATTCAACAATTCGCGAAAATTTTATATTATATCGAGACAACAGATGATAATTATTTTATGAATTTACACTTTCAGCAAATGTGCGCGATGCAGACTGATTCAAGATTCCAAATTAAAGTAGTAAATTGGTGGAAAACCGACTTATAATAACAATTTTCCCAAATGTCCAACAATGCGGAATCTCGCCTCACGTAGGAGTGAGATTGTTGGCACGGAGTGTTCGCAAAAAAGCGTGTATTTATCAATAGTGATCAATGGAGTATCAGCGCGGTATGCAGGTCAGCGAGGGCGTGCGATTTAATACAGTCAAGTCGTGTTTCCATTACCCAAGTTTTGCTATCGTACCGTCACCGTGTCCTGCCTTGCCTTGTAGTCACCGTGCCGCGCCGTCATCGTGCCGCGCCGATCGATACATTTTATTAACATCAAACGTAATGTAAACAAGAGATACCACTTAGATAGGCACGAGGCATCCCAGAAGAGGCACCGAAGCAGCACACATGTGCTCTTCCACAGTGCCCCAGATATAGTAATAGCTATAGTTTGTAAGTCATTAGTATAATATGACCTATTGGCGAGGCCCGCCGGGCTAGCTTCCACCTTCTAGTTTGCGTGAACTGCTTTGTTGTCAAACAACTTGTTATATTATTTACATTCTGCGGGCTTAAAGTCTTCAAAAGTTTGACAGGCCGATTGGTCTAGTGGTTAGTGAGCCTGACTACTACACCGACGGTCGTGGGTTCGATTTCCATTTACTCATAGGTCCAACTTTTCTGTGATGAGCAGGAATGTTTGTTCTGTATGTCTGGGTGTAAATATCTATATAAGTATGTATTTATAAATATATAATGTATGTTTATCAGGTTTTTAGTCATCGTATTACGAGCTAACGCTTAGTTTAGGGTCAGATGGCCGTGTGTGAGTTTTCCAAAGATATTAATAAAAAAGTAATTTAAGTTATCACGCCTTCCGTATGGCTGATGTGCATGGGCGGCGTTCATTTCTTACTATTTTGATTGTCGGTGAATTCCATAAAAATGACATGTTGGATAGTTCCGTGATCGCGAAACCACTGTTCCGTCGTGCGCGCGGCTGGCACCGGCCTCCTCTAATATTAGGGCCGCGAGGGGCGATGAACGCTATATTTATTGTTGTCCTTGTGGAAGTCTATTTAGCACCACACCACAGCTGGTCTGTATACTTTTTAATTTATTTCGTCAATAAGTTTTTTTGTCTCACAAAATTCGTCCCTAAAGCTTTACTAAGCTTTGGCAGGGCATGGCATACCCTAATGGGCAGGGTGACCCATTGCGTTGTTTATGATTGTTATGTAGATTAAACAGACAGAAACTTGTTCTCGTAAAACGTAACACAGGGAAGAGCAGTGAAGCGTAGTAGTTGATGAGGCTCAGAGGAATTTTGATTGAGAATTGAGATAGTTTTGTTTATATACCCAGCTCTCACATCTGACTAGAGAGGGAAAGAGAATACTCCACGCTGGCTTGAACCGCCAAGCCAGTTGCGTATCGATAACCATAAAATGAGGATGGGTCATGGATAGATAGATTATATATTGAGGACGATCATTGCTTACTGGCATGTTTGTGTGGCAGGTGATGTGGTCGGAGAGATGCAGCGGGACCAGGCCGTGGCGCGGGTGAGCGGGGCGGCCCCGACCCCGCTCCCAGCTCCAGTCGCGCTGTGGCCCCTGCTGCTGGCGCTGGCTGCGCTCGCCACGTGACGTCACACCCGATGACATCAAGGCCCCCGCGCTAGTGACCATTTACTGTGGCACCTCATAAGACGCTAGTGTTTCTCGATTAAAGTGATCAACAGAGACTGGACTCTTCATGGACTGTTGTATGATATGGTATGTGACGGGTACTCACGAATTTTGCACGACTATATTTCGGTTCAGTTGCATGGACCATGATGCCGTGACCGAATGTGCCGTAATTCAGAGCTAGTGTTGGACGGGCGGACAGACACGGTCATCCTATCTCTTATGTATATTTTGAGCTGCCTGTAAATACTGTAAATAAGGCTGTAATATTAAAGTTCCTTGTAAATAAACACCGATAGACGCATTAATGTTGTTTTCCTTGGCGCACTCTCCCCAGGCACCCCGCCTCCTTCCCTGGATGACATAACTCATAAGTACCTTATGTATGGATGCTTTGATGCACCCGGTACCAGAGGAAAAGCGAGGAAACTGGACGGGTGGCCGTTACTGGTACAGCGTACTGCAAACGATAGGAATAACTTACCAGCCTCGGTGTTAGTTTTCCAAAGTTATTTTTCCAAAACTCGCGTATTGTGACGTTGTCACGTAGTTACGGCCGAAGACTGGGACGTAAATTTAGTAACGTGAAAAGAATTATCATCCACTTTTTAAGTTACTAAATTAACGTGGCTGAGAACCACGAGTACCAATAGACATGAGTGTAACTACGGAGTACTGAAATGATGAACTGTAGCGACTTAATATGTGTCATCACCTCTAATAATGTATACAGCAGCGGTGGCAAGTGGCTCGCCATGGCCTGCATGCTTCACGCTGTGTGTGGAGAGTGTGGCAGATGAGACCTCAGCCCCTTGGTTACATGGCATTGGTAACATTATGGGTTACAATGATCAATATTATAAATGCGAAAAAACTGTCTTTTTTCCTGACACTAACTTATCAAGCCTAAACTACTGTACCGATTTCGATGAAAAGTGATTCAATGGTAGAACAGATCTCAGGAATCACGTAGGCTATTTTATATCACGAAATAGTTTTTCGAGGGGCTATAATAACCCTACAAAAATAGGATAAGGCCTGTATGGAAATTTATCATTAAAAATACCACATCAAATGTCAAATATAAATTTATAGAGATAACATATAGGTGAATATCGTACATGTATGTAGTCTCTACGATATTTGCTCTTGCTTGTACGTAAAGGTACGGTATAGCTCATAGTCGGTAGGCAGTTGCGGTGAAACAATTTGAAGCAAAATTATTTCAAAGCTGATTAATGATGTTAAATGCGAATATATTGAGAGCCGGGATCACCGGCGAGGGCGGCTGCACCTCCCGCGCCTGGGCTCATGGCGCCCCCACACCACACCGACGCGATGACCATCAAGCGGAAGGTCGATACCAAGTATAAACTGCCTACGCTCAACTGGATCGCGTTGAAGCCGAATCAGGTGAGTTCCGAAATAAAATTAATTCTTAAATAAATTAATAATCTATAGAATCACGTAGAATAGGTTTTATCCTATGTCCTATAATAGGTTGGAATATGAAAAATACTAGTAATTTATACTTCTTCTAGCAAAATTCTTATGCATTTCTAAAAAGTAAGTGTTATCTTAGACGATGACGAACTTCAATATGAACTTTTATCGCTTTTTATATATCCGGTAATAGCGCAGTTTTGAGCATAGGTACATATGTTTTCTCTCGTTTTTGATACTCCACTATCCTGCTCAAATGCGAATTGGTATTTCCAACCTAACGTCAGTTTTTAACTTCGTCTGAAGGCCTGTGTTGATACTTACCGACTAACTTCTGACAATTAAAACCTGGACAATAGCTTTATGGACCCTTAAAGCACCCAAGCTTTTTAATGAAGCTAAATTCAAACATGATTAGTTTGATAATTTAACGTTATCAAAATTTGTCGGTCATATGTAATTTTAATGGTTTTCCTTGTTTAAAATTCTGAACTTAAATAAATACGAGTAATATACTATTACTATTACAAAGGTCCGCGGTACGATATTCAACGAGCTAGACGAGGAGCGACCCCGGCGGCGGATCAACTTCGCAGAGTTTGAGGAGAAGTTCCGCATCGGTGGTGCGTGTGCGGGCGCGGGCAGCATGCACGCGTGCGATGCGGACACGCTCGCGTCCTTCCCGAGCAAGCGGTTCCGGAAGCCGGATACTGTCTCGCTGCTCGAGCATACGCGGTTGAGGAATATTGGTAATGGTTTTACTTTATTATAAAATAACAGTTCGCAGAGTTCGAGAAGTTCCCCATCGGCGTTGCGTGCGCGGGCACAGGCAGCGTACACATGTGGCAACGCGTGGTTTTAGGTGCCTTGTTCTTCTATGTCCTTTGTATTTAGGTTTGTGTTTTAGTTTTTCTTGGATTTTGTATTTCTTTTGCTTTTTATATTGGTCCTTTATGCGGCTTCAGCTTGAAAGTCAAGTTAAATACTGTTTTTTTGGTGTCGTTCCAGCGATATCGAGAAGGAAGTTAGACACGCCAGTGGAGAAGGTGATATCAGCGATCAACAACCTGGACCTGAAGCAGCTGCCGCTGGAGAGTGTCGAGATCCTTCAGCGTATGGTCCCTACAGAGGCCGAACAGAAGGCGTACAAGGAGTACGTTGCTGAGAGGAAGAACGTTAACCAGCTCACTGAGGAAGACAAGTTCCTCATGCAGCTTGCTAAGGTAATACAAAGATTTAAATTGTCGCACTCAGAGTCATTTATGGTTACTTATGTCACTTATTATTAGTACTAATGAACAATTTAAGTTATCATTAAAAAAAACTGAACATTCCTTTTTCCATTAGTGGGAAAAAGTATCATTATATTTGACAGACCATACAGCTTGGCACGCGTAGCAATTTTAGATGATTGGTTTATTTAAAATATAATGACGTTTTTAAAATTCCTATTTATTTGTAATCATTGCTGAAGAGGCTTGTAGCCTAGTTGATAATGATATTGCCTGTGAACTAAAAGGTCTCGGTTCCCAGCCGGGGAACGCATCTATGTGACACATGAATGTTTGTTCTCCGGCTATGGGAATTTGTGATTTTTATTTGTTATCTATGATATTGGAGACACCAGGAATAATAGTGGGGAGGGTATGAGTGCGAATTTTATTAAAAAAAAAAAATTATGTTTATTTTTTTATTTTCCGCAGGTGGAGAGAATATCAGCCAAACTGTCTATAATGAGCTACATGGGCAACTTCTTCGACAACATCCACCTCATCACGCCGCAGATCCACGCGATCATATCTGGTTCCTCATCAGTAAAATCCTCGCAAAAGCTTCGCAACGTGTTGGAGATTATTCTTGCATTCGGCAATTATCTCAACAGCAGTAAACGTGGTCCAGCCTACGGTTTCAAGTTGCAGTCTCTGGACACATTGATGGACACCAAGTCGACGGATAAGAGAGTTTCTCTGTTACATTATATTGTGGCTACTATCAGACAGAACTTTCCAGAATTGTTGAATTTTGATACGGAGCTCTTGTATATCGATAAGGCGGCGCAAGGTGAGAATTTATTTAAATTATAATAGATCTTTATATTTGGTTATTGTATGTATATTATTATTAAACTATCCTTGATTTCATGTAGAAGTTTATAACCTTTCGACCTATTGAAGTATATTGTTTTATACTTTAATATATTTTAGAGTTTTAATACACTTCTGTATTTGTCACCAAGCAAACAGCATGATTTACAAGTAAATTAAATCAATAAATAAGAGCCGTTACCAAGAATTTGACACACACTTACGTTTCTCAATTTCAGTACAGCCACCGATAAAAAAATGATATATTGAACTATTCAACCATATACAGGGTATTTCGTGATTTGACCTGTTCGTCTAGTGATTAGTAAAAATGTAAAATGTCCGTGTTTGTGCACCAGTGTCTCTTGAGAACGTGGTGGCGGATGTGTGCGAGCTGGAGCGCGGCATGGAGGCGGCACGGCGCGAGGCGGACGCGCGCTCGCACGCGCATGCGCACGTGCTGCGTGACTTCATGCACAACGCGCTCGACAAGTTGCGTCGGCTGCGACTCGAGGCTAAGCACGCGCAGGTTGGCGTCGCACGTTAACGACTATTTATTTACTTATATATTTTATTTTATGTACACCGTACGTATAAATGTAACAGTACAAACAAAGAGTCGATACGAGTACAAGGACGGTCCTTTATATGTCCACTGTTGGACATAAGCCTCTCCTAATTTGCGCCACACTTATAACAGTATATCTAAGTAAAGTAATGACTCTAATTAAAGTAATAATTATTTGAAATGAAGTAAAGTGATTATTCAATATTTTGTTGTATGGGAAATTTTATTTATGAGCCTCAGTTGCCCGATACAAATAAAGAAAACTTTCCCTTGTACACATTTTGTATAAGATTCTCCTTAACGCCGACATAGAGGAGATCAGCTTCAAGGGCCTCTACCCTAATATTGTGATGGATCCGAGCCCAGCAGTGGGACAGTTTTGGGTTGAGATGAGTATGAAAATTATACTATATTCTCCAGGACTCGTTTGCGGAATGCGTGGAGTATTTCGGAGAGGCACCGCGCGGGGTTGATGCCAACGCGTTCTTCTCGCTGCTCGTGCGCTTCACCAGGGCGTTCAAGGTCAGTGAACAACACTTAACAGTAGCTGGCACGAGTCGTGAACACAGCCATTATTGGTCGGATTCACGTCGCTCGTGCCTTCACGCGACTTCACGTGT
This sequence comes from Asbolis capucinus, assembly GCA_018249125.1. NCBI lineage: Eukaryota > Metazoa > Arthropoda > Insecta > Lepidoptera > Hesperiidae > Asbolis > Asbolis capucinus. Next base: position 21,951 of record DWJZ01000673.1, read on the forward strand.
GATGTTTGTCGACTATTTGATACACGACTGTCGTACGATTGCTGTACATTGATCTAATGTGTACTCCTTTGTTCATCTGTGCTCACAACTCGTGCCTCTTATTATTTTAGTTGGTTATTATATTCTTTCTTTTTCATCTTTCTTTCCAATAATGTATTGTTATTATGACGTACCCGGTTGGAACTGATTCTACCTGCAGTCAGCGCAGAGATGTATGTGACAGATATTTGTTCTCGGGTCATTGTAATACACGGGTATGATGAGTGTGTGAACGTTTTATTATAATGTTTCCAGCAAGCGGACGCTGAGAACGAGCAGCGGCGGCGGCTGGAGGCTGCGGCGCAGGACCACGACCCCGGCCGAGCGAAGGTCGTACAGAAGAAGCAGCAGGTAACACATACATACACTTTCATACAAACATACACGTCCCTACATACATCTACTAGTTACTCGTGTCACTTTAAACTTGACGTCATGATCATCATAGCCACTTACCATCAGGCATTTACTTATTCTACTTAAACAGAAAAATATATCGTCCGTGGATACTGAACATTTTAGTTTTAACGGGTACTCACGATTGCAGTAATTTATATCGATATTTCGACTCAGTTGTTACAAAATGAAATTTACTCTAATTCTTCCTATTAGTCGGTACTGCCGTGAACACGACCCATGCAACTGACTATAAATCATTGGTGAAAATTACAATAATCCCGACTACCCGTTAGAGTTTATTAAAATACGTGTAAATACAAATCGTGTGTTTGCTTCTCACTATGTTGTGTTTCTTTCTGCCACACTCAGAGTCGTTAACGGTTACTTAAGTAATCATTAACGACTCTGAGTTCGGCGGCTTGTGTTAGATTTGAATGTAATGTATAAGGAATAATAGTAATTATCGAAAACCGAAAAGTTAAAATCTAAAATTTTGAAACAACTCAATATTGTAATGATTTATTTTATAATATCAAATAGTTTCTGCATTAACTCAGTCAGTACGTTATATATTAATATTTGAAAGAAAAATAGTAAAAAATGAGAAAGAGAGAGAAAGAAACACGGTGTTCCCCTTCGATTACAATGTACATGTCTTCAAGTCAAGAGTGAATAGGCCTCTACTAAGTTAGTCGCTTTACCATCGAAGACTTCATCGCCACTTACCATCAGGTGGGATCGCAGTCAAGCGCTAACTTATCTAAGCTCAAAAAATACTAATTTAACTGAGTTGATTAATATTTATTTGTAAAAAGAACTTTTGGAATTAATTAAACTTACAAAAAAATTAAAAAGGAAATATGATATACACATTAAAAAACATGTATATTATGACATGAGAAGCTGTATTTGGCTTAAAAGCTTCGTGTAAAACGCTTAAATTGTGAGATTGACGTAGTTTTTGTTGCATTTATGAATTTTTCTGTAGCCTTTTAATATATTTTGACTGATAACTATATAATTCAAGTATAATAAAAGCTTGATATTTTTTTTAATTAATAACTGTACATAGTGTTGCTAGAAATATCGCTCTGTATTTGCGTTAGTTTTCTACTAATATGCTGTTTTGATATATTTTTTATTTGTGTATCTTTATTTAAAATTCTTTCGTAAATTTAAAATTAGGATTTTTATGAAGGCTTTTTGAGAGAAATACCAAGAATATGATATAAAAACTAAATGACGTAATAATAATCGTTAAACAATATTTTATTTTTTATAAACACTAGTAACATTTATAAATGTCAACTTGTCCCTAATTGGTCATTGAATCGAATAGTTTATTAAGATTAACATTATAAATAGCTAAATAGAAATACATACTACATATAATATGTCGATTCCTCTCCAGTACGTACGACAAACGTAGTTTAGTCTTTTATTTCGCGTACCGAAAGAAATTGTCAACGATCGTTTCCAGGAATTTAATGTAGGTGTCTTCAGCATGATATAGGCTTCTTCTAAGTTAATGCGCTTTACCGTCCAAGACTTATCACCACTTATCAGGTGGGATTGTAGTCAAACATTAATTTATAATATGTAAAAAAAGTATAAATTTATCTAAAAATAATGTTTTGTTTAGATTGTAAAAGGTAGAAGTATCGAGGTGACGGTGTCACGGTAGCAGTACCAGCGACTGGTATTCTTGACATTATATAACACGGTGTTGGTTTTATTATGGTAGTTTTTAATTTCTGGGTATGGCAACACTGATTTTTTTTGTTATATAATTTACTGGTCAGTGTTTATGATATTTTGAAGTTTGCAATCTTGTGACAAATAGGCTTCGTGATTAAATTTCCTAACAGTGAACTTAAACAAAAAATTAAGAGTGACACATTTTTTCATTTGGCAGACAGTGTTGCCATATCTAGGAAGTACACCCAGTAGAGTATAGCGAGTAGCGTGGTGATGGTAACACCGTAATGACTTTCCTCGCAGAGGTTTAACTACGCGGCGGTCAGTGCTGGCCTGCTGCAGCAGCAGCTGGCCCAACTGAGGCAAAGCGTAGAGCACTAGCGCCACCTAGCGCCGTCTAACGCCATCTAGCGGGCAATAGACGCACTAGCCGCCGGACGTACGGTCTGGGCGTAAGTGGAACATGTTAGGGTGGGCGGGCTTGCGTGTGGAGTGTGCGAGTGTACTAACGTGGGATTAGGGCGGTGTTGACTTGGTCGGTGTATAGTTGTGACACAGAGTAGTTCATATATGTACATAGAGTAGGAATTGGTTTCAGTTAAAGCGCAGATTAGCAACATAGTCATAATCTATACTCCGTTAAAATGTTTTCTGAGTATATTTATTATGAGTAACTGTCCGAACTGTGCATCGGTAAAAAGTAGGGCCTTCGACGAGCTTTTTTTAAGTGAAAATCTTATTCTTGGATCACTTTTATTAAAACAAGTTGCTAACCCAAACAAGGCATTTGTGCAAATGGTACACAAAAATCTGATATTAGCGGACTCAAATGCGTGAATAAACATACGATTAAACAAACGAACAAAAAGGTAAAGTGACTAAAAATTTGAAAATCATTATGGCATAACATATTATCGCAATAAGTTACACATGTAAGTTTTTATTTGTTTTTGAATCACGAACTATACACCAATTAATTTCAACAATAACCGTTGGCTAGTGACTAATAACGACACCGGTGCGCAGTAACTCACGGGATGGGCATGAGCGGGAAGCCCACGCGTGGGGCAGCCGGGCTTCCCACGACACACGCTTGGCATGATCACCCGGTCATAAATTGTCTACTTGATACATGTGATGTTATGTAAATTTTATTTTAAAATATGTAAATTATTGATCTGGATTGTAACGCCTATACATATATAATATTTTTTACTGGTTTTTGACGTCATGGATGAAAAAGCTCTTGCAAATATGATTGCAAGTTATCATGTGTATCAAGTAGATTTGGGGTCACCAATGTCATGTAGAGTTGGGGTCACCAATGAGCCCTGTACAGGGCCTCAGTACTAACACTATTAGTTCACAGATGAATGGATCATACAATGTATTTAAATAGTAGGAATCAATTAAATTGTTTAAAATATTATTCATAATTCGTTTCAATATTGGCTATTCTTTTCAAAACAGATTAAAGCGAAGTTATCGTTTCAAGTTGCTCTAGACCTCCTCAGTCATGAAGAGAGATTCGTTCTCAGTAGGTTACTGGTTATGTATCAGTGGCGTTACTATACGATGGCATGACTAATGAAATGCCACGGGCGCCTGGCCTAATCGGAGCTGAGGCTGCGAACTCAGAAGTGACCAAAAATGTTTAACGAAATTTAGTAAATAATATATACGTTTATAAGCAATGTGACAATTTTTGTTGGGGCCTCTCCACGGAATTTGCCATGTGCGACAGTTGGTACTGACAAATATTTCTGTAAGAAAATCATATAAGTGATTTATTAAAATTCGATTAAAATGTGACGATTCTCCCCTCCAATTAATTTGCTCCAGCCTAAAATCGGGATAAAATCTATCCTGTGTACATTTTCTGAATGTGGTCTATTCGTGTACCAAGTTTCATCTTAATCCATTTAAAAGGTTATTTGTACTTATAAACTTACAAATCATCCCACAGGAAACTACAACCGGGATAAAATGTCATATTTGTTAATTTTCCGGATGTGGTCTATTTGCGTACCAAGTTTCATCTTAACCTCTTAACGGTTACTACATGAAGGAAAGGAAGACATCCAAAAATCCATCTTCACAAACTTTAATATTTTTAATATTAGTAGAGTAGACACGAATGAAAATCACTTTGAATAGGGATTAAATGTACTGCCACATTAGCTCTATTCATCAAGTATTTACTTTGTTTATAGTAAACACAAGTTGACACGTCATTAAAAGGTACCGTCGCTATTTTAATACCCTCCTTTTTACAACAAAAGTTGAAGTTGGAAGGTTTGAAAATTAAATTTGTTTATTGCTTAAGATTTTGAGACTAACCTCATCACAGAGCTCAGGCATATAGGCTCAATCATGATTTTTAGTTCTGTGGTTTTGTGTATTTAGATTTAGCTACCTAGATACCTATGAATTTCAATCATAAACAAATTCCATTATGGGTGATTTAATTGTGATAATAAGAGAACAAATTTTTCACTTCTGTAGTTGAAGTAAGGATAAAATATTAATAGATACATTAGAATTGTACCAAAATATGTATTTGCTAACTATGCGATAAAAATCTGGAAATAAAATAATTAATTTTTATTTATTTAATTATTATAAAAGATTTTTGATATTATTTTTGCAAATAATCCTTCGTTTTCGTTTTTCAATTTTATTTTCCGTCTCTATTACATGTACCTATCGATATATTGTATTATTGTTTTTATAACAATCTTATATACCAGTGTATTTATTTAAACATAACTTCTCTCCTAACGCTGCACAAATGCATGGGATATAACAGGGCATGTGATTTTTATTCTACGTTAAATTGTATTACATAGCTGTTTATTATTTAAGTTTATATTTTTTAATGAAATATAGTATTTTTGCCTTTTCTTGTATGCATTCGCGATCTGATGCCTATTAACCTATTTTGTAATTTTTAACTTATATATGAAATTAAGATTGTGATGATATGTTGAAACATCTTTAAATATTTAGATTTTGCTAGTTTTTTTTCTAATTCCAGCATTCAGCGGCTTCTAATATATATATATATATAAAAGTCGCCAATAGGGGTACAATATCTTGTGAATGTAAATTAATTTTAAGAATTATACAGTAGGTGCTAAGAGAATCTCCCTTTTTTCTCTCCTCATTCTATTTCTAAATATCATTTTATATTTTTATTTTTTTGTACAATTTATAAATTCAGCTTTGTCGGGAGTTTCGTAAGTAATAAGGAGAAATGTATTGGTAGTGAAATAGAATACGCATATGTGAATAGTATTTTAGCCGTTTAGTTTAGGTTTCCACTGCGGCAGGCATACAGCACCTTAGTGTTTTGGTATTGCATGGCTCTGGCGTAACTTATTTAAAATATGAACAAAATGGTAATGTAAGCTTTTTGCCACACACTTCTGGACGACGTAGACCGAACGTGGATTGTAATAAAACAACACCTACAATTATTTACTTACGTTGACAGGAGGCCGTGATCAACGAGTTAAAAACGAAGTCGCAGGCGGTCGGGGAGAAGAAGCTTCTCCATCAGGACGAGGTGTACAACGGAGCCCTAGAAGATATTCTCCACGGTCTCCGCTCGGAGCCCTACCGGCGGGCGGACGCCGTACGGCGCTCCCATCGCAGACGAATCAACTCGCACCGCCTGTCCAAAGGTCTAGATGAACTGGACGTATGATATGAGCTGGATTCCAGCGACCAGCTGGAATTGCCCTACTCGCCCGTTCAAACTGCCGTCATGTCGATCAACGCGCGTTGCGGCCTCCTACCGGACAAGAAGAAAAAGCGCAAAGACCTGGAGATGGTGAAGAAGCCGTCGATAACGATATACAATATCGAGGATAACGTCGACTTCGTCGGTTCGTCGGGTCGCAGGGCGAAGTCGTCGACGTACAAGGTGGTGCCGAGCGGCTGCGAGGTCGAGGAGCGCTGCGAGCTCATCAAGTCCACTTACGAGGTCATATCGAAGTACACTCGCGCTATGTTCGATAAGCAAAATGAAACGGTCGTCTGATCGTGAGTTAGGTGCACAACTTTCGCGTCGTCGGGTAAGACTGATATGGCAATAGTACGCGTATAGAGATCGTACGGTACGTACGTAAAGTCGTCGCCGACGTCGTCGGGTAGTTTGATAGAATATTTGGAACTCGGAAGTGCAATACGCGTTGACGCGCGATATTAAATACGCCTAATTAATTCGTTTTCTCACAGCGAAGTGTATTTTGCTACAGACTGTTTACAACGTTTTTATTTCTATATAAAACGCTAAGCTTTACGAGTTTACATGTTGGGTCGACGGACTGCGGTGCCGTCTTGCTCTGGCACAGGGCGACGAGTGAGATGGAACGATAAACTTTACGAGTTTACATGTTTGCGTCGACGGAGCGCGGTGCCGTCTCACTCTGGCACAGGACGACGAGTGAGATGGAACGATAGACTAGGTCGTGCTCTCTAGCCGAGTTGTTTCAATTTACGCACAGTTTTTTACTCAACTTTTATCTATTACCCAACTACCCGTATGTAATTTTTACACGTTTGTATTGTAACATTTGTAACACTGTAGAAGTTGAATTGTATTGTTATGTAACAAATATATAAAAATTCGTCGTCTTACTTTCTCAGCCTTGTACATCACATTACTGTGTGAATGAGAAAAAAATGAATGAAATATATATCTTCAAATACATATCGACGAAGCAAACAATAATGGCGCAACTCTTTGCAGTATCTCGTAAGACTTACGCCCTTATTGTTTTCTGTGACAGGCAAAAAATCTTATTACTTACTCGCCTATTATTTACCGTTGTCAAATATGTTAAAAGAATGGTATGGTTTCAGAATTCAGACCATAATAATGGTATACAAATATAAATATTATAAAATACTAAACTTTGTTAAATATATTACTATATAGTTAAGATATAGTAATAGTATTACTAAGTAATTTGTTATATGATTTATTTTTGTACACTATGTTTTTATAGTTCGTTTAAGTTTTCTTTCATTTCTTCTTTCATATAGTAATGTAAAAAAGAACATTTTTTTATATGTGGTTAAGAAAGTAATCTGTTTTTAAACTTTGATCATGCCAAGATTTATCTAAATCTGTCCAGTGGTTTTTGCATGAAGCACGAACAGACAGATTGACAGGCGGTAAATCTAAAAATAATGTTTTGGTCTCTATATCAATAACAAACCCGGGGCATTTAAAAAAATATATGTAATGTATAGAATTGAC
>DWJZ01000674.1:0-29315 GCA_018249125.1 Asbolis capucinus
ATAAATATCTTTGGACAACTCACACACGGCCATCTGACCCCAAACTAAGCGTTAGCTTGTACTATGGTGATCAGACATCTGATAAACATACATGTATATTTTTAAATACATACTTATATAGATATTTACACCCAGACACACGGAACAAACATTCCTACTCATCACAGAAAAGTTTGACCTGGGTGGAAATCGAACCCACGGTGTAGCAGTCAGGTTCACTAACTACTAGACCAACCGACCTGTCAGTGAGCATAAGGATTCCTAATTTTTAAAAACGGTTAACATTTTTGTTTATTAGACATCAATTAATTTAACTTTAATAATTTGAAATATACAAACATATTAGTCAAATATTTAATGAGAAAACAACTGAATGTCTCAAAACATAGAAAACGTGTTATATGCAAAGATTCTCAAAAACATTGGACAATATTTCAAACGTATGTTCAGTATAATTGTATTGTATATAAAAAAAGTCCTACGTAAATAAACGACTAAGTACTTATATCATATGTTACTATAAATAAGTTGACTAATATAAATTCTGAATACTATTACAATAAACATGGCAACATTATTTTTCAAATAACAACAGCTGTCAGATTACTTTTTTAATTTTTATGTAAACAAACATCATAAAGACGTATTCAACAGTCTGACAAGTTGATTTTGAATGTCATAAATTTTTGAGACTTAATTAGAAACATTATCCACTGTCTACACACAGGATCCACTTTGAATTCAAAAACAGTTTGAAACAACTCTTTGGCAATTAAATTCAGAACACGGTGCATAACGTTCAATTTAGTATAATATGCGTTATTAGAAATTGAATGTTTGTATTAAAAGGAGGTTAATATTACAGTCTAAAATATAACATTCAAACCTGGTGTCTGTGTATAACTAAATGCCCTTGCAGAACATGTTATGAGAATCCCAATCACGATTACTAATCGATGGTTACTCCGACAGCAAATCATTATGGTTTGGTGTATATTGTAATTTATTTTACATTTACATTTGCGTTTAATTTACACGTTACACAGCCCATAGTCTTCACGAAGTCACAATAAACGGGCTATTTAAAACGCACTGATTTGAGCGCGGTAACATAAATTCCAGTCTCATTCACAGAACGGGTAAACACTAAACTCGGAACCACTGAGTCATTTATTTAACATGCGTTGCAATTGTAAATAATTTAACAAGTTTTATAATTACATGGTGGGACACTATTTAGACCGGGCACCGAATGTCGCGGGTTTAAACTGACGTAAGTCCAAATAGGTCACTATTAAAGTTACAATTGCGGCTCGGCACGAAATGAGAAGTACGCGGTACGCGACCAATACGCGGCGTCAACCGTGGCGGAATGCCGTAGTCGTACTCGATCGTATAAGCGGTATAAGTCGTATTCTTACTCGAATGGCGGGCAGCGGCGCGCCCGACACGGCCTCGCTGAATAAGATAACACCATATGGGCCACATGTATCAAAACGAGACGTATGACGTACACCGTCAATTTATAATGCTATAATCGCTAATCTTTTTGTCAATGGCACTAACCGATTAACGATATGATTTTTGTAAACCAAAAAAGGATTTTAGATAAAGTATCCAAAATGATAAAATTATATACTAACGCGCAATCACTGAAAATTAATATGAAATCTTCATTACGAAATTCTACATTGGTACTCTGTAGTGCCATTAATAATACAGATCATCACAAAAATAGCGACCTTATTTCGAAATATTTTTTGTGTTTTTATTCATTCAGAATCAAATATCTTGAAATAGTGTCTATCCATTAAATTCCAGCGGATATATTCCACTTCCAATCTATCAAAACAAACTCATAATTTACACATACATACACATCAGGTGTGGGGTCTGCGGCCTAGAACATTGACCCCGATCCAAATCCCAAGCTGGCACACCAGGGTGCCATGATCGGTGACAGTCGGGTCCCCTGCCTTGCATACACTGTAAACACATTCACGAACATTATTATAGAAAATACTAACTTTTATCCAGTTGTAACACTTCTTTCTCTGTCACGGACTAAGATTATTTTCATATAGAAAACATTTTCAGACAAACATTACAAAGAAATATTTTATTATACCATAAGTATGATAAAAATTAAAATCAAATTCAATGTTAAAATTTGACCCTGTAACTCTTTGTTTCTCTATTTTGCTTACGTCAGCCACTAAACGACTTGCCATTTTTCTGCTGAGGACTGGAAAGCCAGGTTTTATTAAACTTCCTGGAGAATTCGCGATGTTTCTCCAGTAATTGAGATTCTTGTGGTGATTAAGGTAGTTTATATTCTCAGACCGAACTCAAACTCAAAACTGAAATAATTTATTTCATGTAGGTATTTTCACTACACTTAAAATTAAAAACAAAAACAAAACACTGCCGGCATCTTGGGTACTGCACCACCGGGTAGGCCTTTTTACGTTTATTTTAAAGTCTTCTCATCGTGGACTGCGTGGACATTATGCTATATTACGGGTACTCACGATATATATTTTAGGCGCCGATATTTCGACCCAGTTGCATGGATCATGGTCCGGCTGAACTGCGGTGGCGATGAGAAACTTTTGACAGGATGACAGGTAACAATTGGCACTAATACATCAGTCCGTCTTACTGTACATCTAGTTTGTTTTTGCGTTTTGTTAACCATATCACTACACACCACACTGATCACATCCTGCTTGGCAACATTTATAACTTTTTGGGGTTTACATAAACCAACCACTGGATTCCAAGTTTGTGATAACTTGAATTCGTCCTCGCTATTGACGTTTTTAGGGTTTTTTGATCTCTATAGCCTCTCCTACTATCCGTGGGATATAGTGGCGCTCCGTGGAGATAGCTTGGGGGTTGTGAAGTTCAATCAGTGGTCGGTACCCGACTCAAGATGTTCTGCTACCGCTGATTTCTGCCGTTCATTCTGACCGCTGTGTAATGCTCTTTGATGCGCTTTAGTACCGACGGCTTAGTCTGTCCTATATGCACCCCTAAGCACTGGTATCGTATCTTGTCTTTGGGTATACATAAAAAGTTGGCTACTTTCTTACATGACGTGTAAAATGTTGTAATATTGTATTTTCTTCTTAAAATCCTGCCAATATTGTCAGTTGCTCCTTTAACATAAGGAAGGAACGCAGACTGTCGTTCAGCTGTGCTGGTGATGAAACTTGTTTATGTCTTCTTGTTTTTGGTGTATAACCATTACAACGCAGTACATAAATATATAACAATATATACAGTAGTATTCAAATATAATATATATTATATCATTTATATTCATGATTTCAATTACAAATATTATTAAACTTCGGTCCCAAACGATCCCACCTGATGGTAAGTGGCGATGAAGTATAAAGTTATTCACCCAAAGGAACTACCATAAACACTGTAATCATTCCAGCCATTCTCAATTTCTAGTTTATTTGGCACCAAATTTCATAATTATCGGTTCACTAGTTTAGTGAAAAATGCAGAACATTTATAAATAGAGTAAGCTAATAGAGTAACCACAGGAAAATATGCTAGTACTATCATAGACTTAATTATCGTCAAATATATATCCAAAAAACTGCACAAGCCTCCTGTCGTGAATGTTGTCATGTTGGTTTCCGATAATTTAGGCTTTTAATTATTTCCACTACGAAGTTCATGCGACGCGGCCTATGCCCGCAAGTCCGTGCCTATTTACTGTTGCTAGACTTGGCGTTGGCACTACTGTGCCCACAATCATGTCGATCTACTATTCTAAACAGTGGACAATCATAAACGAAGTACCATAAGCTTTTAGAAGCGTTCGCATTAACAACAGTTAACAAACAAATATACTAACAAACAAACATACACTGCAAGTTGTAACAAAAGCTTGTAAGGACACACCAGTTACTCGCTGTTACAGTTACAGCAGGCCGAGAACAACTATCTGTCAGTCACATAAATATCTGTCCCAGTCGAGAACCGAACCCAGAACTTCAATTCGCTACCAACCAGGCTACAAGGTCGTTAACTCTGTTATAAAAACCATAACGCCTAATATAATTTTAATTTAATGTAAAGGGGCAAAGCTGTCGTAAAACACGCCGCCAGCGATACCGTTCCGGCACAGTCACAACTTCAGTCGACTAATGTTATTATTAAAAAGGACTTAAAAGGCTACAAGATTATTAGAGATGAGCCGAATAGGACTTTGGCCTACTGGCCGATTAGCCGACTGGTCGGCCGATTAGTCGGCCAACTAGTACCTTCAGCATCTTTATTCAGAATTCTCTGTAAAAGGTTTTGGTACCAAAATCACATCGATCGGACACATATGTACATATGTACATACAAAGCAAGAGCCGGACAAGTCGCCGACTACTCGACCCAAAAGTGGCCGACTGGTCGGCACATCTCTAATCAATATATAATTCGTATTTTTTTCTTATAAATGGGCAAACGAGCAAACTTACCTGATTGTAACTGGTCTACGCCATCACAATTCTCGTTTTCAGTAGGATCGGAACAGAATCGAAATGAACGATTTCAGAACTAGTTATTCCATTTCATTATAACGATTTATTATGGTTCATATTATGCTATGCTAGTGTACGCCCGCGACTTCGCCCGCGTGGTATGTTGATAAAAAGTAGCCAATAGATTATTCCAGACCTAGACCTTATGTATACCCTACGCCAAATTTCATTAAAATTCGTTCAGTAGATTTTGTGTGAAGGAATAACAGACATCCATCCAGTCCCATTTAAAATATTAATAAGTTATTATTATTTCATGATAATAACTTTTAAAAAAATCCTATCCCATAACATTTAAACAAAAGTATATTTTAGAAATATTAGTAGAATATTCCTAACATATAATATGAATCCTCACGACATTATAACATAATATAATAAATTGATGGAAAATAAAATGTATTAACTATTCTGAAATCGTTCGTTTTCGATTCTATTCCGATCCTATAAAAAACGAGAATCGGCCGGCAGGACATTACCAACAGATATCACCAACACGAGTCAAGAAGATAGATCAAGGAAGCTCAACCTTTATGACAGTCGGGCCAAACCGAGGGATGATAAATTCACAGCGGGCCACTAGTAATTCCTAGTAAATACATATATACGCCCAGGCTCTTACTCTCAGGACGTAATAAAAAAATCTAAAAACATACTTGTGCGGGCCATTTAAAATCCGTTCGCGGGCCACATTATTACCCGAGGCCTGGGGTTGAGCAGCCTTGACATAGATTATATGTAAAGATAGACCAGCTTTTTGAAGGGGGGAAGACAGATGACCAACCTGCTATACAAATCTCTACTTTGCCGATACATACCTACTCCAACACGCCACCGTAATGATGCTAAGTTTAAAACGACATATCGTTACATGGGACACACTTTAATTGGACAGATGACGTCAGAATCAATTCATTGTCTGGCCGCTGGGTGTGCCATTAGATATCCTGACGAAAGAAGCTTTTGATTTAAAATAAAATTTAATGAAGTAATACACTAGCGAGGTAATGTTCTGATGTCCACTACAGAGCCTCTTCTCTGCAGTAATGAGGGAGCCTTAAAGAATACTCCTTGCTGCTTTGAATTGAAATAGGTCAAAATTTATGTTTTTTTTTACTTTCTATAAATTAGTGCTCTACCACTATCCCACCTGATGGTAAGCGGCGATGTAGTCTTAGATGGTAAAATGCACTAATTTAAACTAATAGCCTATCTTTTTTGACTTTAAACACATTGTAATCGAACGAGAACACTGACCCTGGCAACTTATTCCAGTCCTTCGCGGTACGAGATAATGAAAGAGGACGCAAAGCGCGGCGTTCGTACTGGCTGAATGTCTACGACGAAGGGATGGATACCCGCCGTGCGTCGACTCGTTCGATGATGGAACGGGGTTGGGGGAATAAATCGTGTAATTCCTGTGCACACTCCAAATTGTATCCTGTAGAATACCGAGAGGCTGGCAACTCTGCGCCTGTGACTGGAGACTATATTAATGCCTATTCTGCACCGGTCAACCCAGTGTGATGGTGATATGCGGCTGGTGACAATAAATATAAAAAAAAAGAAAACCAGCAATTAAAATTTCTTCTTAATTAGAAATTTGGGTATAATAATAAAATTTACTTCATCATCATCATCAGCTTTTTCTGACTCTGACATTCAGCATTCAGCCACTCTGACCGGTCCTGAGCCCTTTGAAACCAGCGGATGCCCGCTATATTCCTTAGGTCATCAGTCCACCTGGTCGGGGGGCGCCCTGTGCTCCTTTTTCCATGAAGTGGTTTCCATTCGCGGACCTTTCTTCCCGGACGGTTATAGGTCCTTCGACCTATGTGGCCTGCCCATTGCCACTTGAGCCGGCTAATCCTACGAGCTATGTCGGTTTCTGTTGTTAAAATTTACTTACATAACAATAATATTAGTGGCCCACCAAAGCGTTGGAAGCACTTCTGGAGCCAGAAACACCCAGAGGTCTTTGTCAGAACATGACTTAAACACTGCTGGAGAGTAACAATTATTTAAACGCCCTCCGAAGCACAGAACTACTTAAGATTTTTGACCACTAGCGTCACATGGCCTACCGGCCGCGCCCATTTTCATATGAAATATTATTATATTACGAAAACATATTTTTTTTAATCCCACGAAATTTTCCTCCAACTCATTTTATTTATTTATTTATAGCTGACCTGGTGATCTTTGTGTTGCCTTGAAATTAATAAATTTTGATAGACTTCTGAGTAATTTTCACACTCACTGTTTAATATGTGTGTACAAAGAAATATTATTTATAAATTATTTGTTTTCATGTTTAATTTAATAGATTAATACGTCTTTAGGTGTTAATGTTGTTGTGGCATTTTCTTCTACTTTTATTCTCTCTATCTTTGGTTATCCATCTTTTCTCTCCCTTCATCTTCATTCTCTCCATTCACCTGTTCTGGAGTACTTTTTCTTCTAACCGGGGTCCGTTAATTTCATTACTAACACCGTTCATACCTTTCGCCATGTCTTTCTTGATTACTTCCTTCCTGGCAAGCAACGCTTTAGTGACACCCCAGTCGAGCGTTCCTAATGTCCACGGGCAGCGATCAAGTGATGGTAAGTACCATCAGGTGACCATGATCCACTCAACTGGGGAGCGATAAACCAATATCGTGAGTACCCATAACACATATGTACACAGTCAATGATGAGTCAAAATTGAAAACAAATGTGTCCCGTTTCACGTGTTAAAATCGTCAATACTGAATTTCACCCGTTACTAGTCCCCAAGGACGATTTAATTAACTGTGATATTATCAAGACGTAGAGCGACAGGTACGTAAGAAATTAATTTACATTAGAGGCGTTTAATGCAACTAATGTATTTACGATCCACGCGGGAATATTACAGACTGCAACGGACACCCGCTGTGTGTTACGACTGAGTTATCTACATAATTACTAGTACGAGTATATTGCATTAGTAAATACTTTTGCTTCGCGTCGGAAAACCAGGAAACACCCTATATATTTTCCTGGTTAATAGCCTACTAGACTTTGCTCACGACCATGTCCGCGTGGTATCCCCTTTTGAAAGTCCGTCTTCACCCCCCTTAACACCCCCCATAACACATTTACTGCATGAATACAAAGTAATATTAAATCTTCGATAATTAAATACTTTATCCTATTTCAAGTAATCCTTTTCGTGAAAAAGTAGATTACGTTTTTTTTTAAGTCATATTCTATCTATACCAAGTTTCATCAAAAGTGGTTCAGTACCGAGTTACTTTCGCATTAAAAATATTAGTAAGAATAAGCCAACGAGACGTCCTAGAAGTCTATTCAGTCTATACGATAGGAATACAATGGCTGGGAAGCGCAATGTAATGCACCTAGATTGACCAACTCAAAATTATTAATAGGTATTATATTTTACTTATTTTAGATTAATTGGTCACATGTTTTACCATATAAACTATTCATCTCAATCCATCACGGCCCACTATTGAGCACGGGTCTCTTCTCTGAATGAGAAGGTTAAGGCCATAGTCCACCACGCTGGCCAAGTCCTGATTGGCAGACTTCACACACCTTTGAGTTTTACAAACTCCCCGGCATGCAGGTCTCCTCACGATGTTTTCCTTCACTGTTATAGCGGGTGACATTTAAAGGCTTAAAACGCACATAACTCCGTAAGTCTGAAGTGCGCGCCCTAGGATTCGAACCCGGACCCCCCGAGCAGGAGGCTACCACCTAGGCTATCAGCGCATCCCTGCGATGAGAAGTTGCCTCTGTATTATTCTAGACAATCTTTGTTAGTAAAATTTAGAAACGTAAGAAATTGGGAACCTCTCGATCGGTGTTTCCCAACGTGGGGCCCGCGCCCCACAGAGGGGCAATTTGATAGTTAAGGACATTCAAAAATTGACTCCACGCAATTTCAACCCTCGTGCTCCGGCCAATTTTAATGTAATATATCGGCGCCAAAATTAACAAATTTAAGAATTTTACTAAACAGTACAGTTTTTATTAAACAGTATTAAAGTAATTTCTTCCTAAAACCTAACTTGTATTTGTAAAGTGAACAAATCAATTTTTTAATGTTTGAGAATTATGTACATATAGGGCGCATAAAAAATGTATATGGCACAAAAAGGTTGGGAAACACTGCTCTAGAGCTTATTCCACCACGTTGCTCTAAGGATTAATGGAGACTAGTCTGGCCACTATTGTAGTCGCCGGATAGTCGCCGACTAGTCGGCAAGGTGCGCCTTTATATGTGTACTGGTACTGTAACACTGATTATAAAATAAGAATATGAATAAACAATCCAGGTTCTATATAGTGTAAGCCCTCAGTGTGTATAAATTATGTAAAATGTTTCCATAAACAGGCCGGTTGGTCTAGTTGTTAGTGAACCTGACTGCTACACCGGAGGTCGTGGGTTCGATAATTACCCAGAACAAACTTTTCTGTGATGAGTAGGTATGTTTGTTCTGTGTGTCTGCTTGTATATATCTATATATGTATTCATAAATATATATGTATGTTTATCAGTTGTCTGATCACCATAGTACAAGCTAACGCTTAGTTATGGGTCAGGTGGCCGTGCGTGAGTTATCCAGAGATATATATATTCTTTATAAAATGTTATATATAGCGAAATATTATATAAAAATCTTAATTTTTGTAATTTATTAAAAAGTCTTACATATTTTTATATGTAAAGCAGTGCAACTCTTCCGTTTGTTGTCAGTTTCCAAATTTTCTTGTGTCGGCTTGGCCGATTAGTCGGCCTCCTCACTACCGGCTAGTCGGACAATGGTCGGCACACTTT
This sequence comes from Asbolis capucinus, assembly GCA_018249125.1. NCBI lineage: Eukaryota > Metazoa > Arthropoda > Insecta > Lepidoptera > Hesperiidae > Asbolis > Asbolis capucinus. The sequence goes on from DWJZ01000674.1 coordinate 9,385, forward strand.
TAGTGGATACTAACCTCTTGTCTATCAATAATAGTTTAAATAAATAATATGCTCATTACCTTTGCTATTAGTGTTGCGTTCTGTGGGTGACTAAGCTTTTCGAGTTAGTGTAATGTTTATAGAAAGGAACCGGTAGATGGCGAAATAATGTCGGGGTTCCTTGCTGACTGACTTTTGTCGAGGGTTATTTCACTGAAGAAGTATTTGTATAAGAAACTATGTCAAAATATTTATAATTAAAGCTTTAATTACAGAGCCCTATTACGAAAAAGTACAATTTCATACCTGTATGGTTAACCGTTGAGGAGTTCCCTGGTCTGGAGCCAATCCTGAACGTATCAGGTCATGCTTATCATAAAATACATTGTCGTCAGGAAAGAAGGTTTATGTATAACTCCGAAGTTTAAGACGTGGGTCTAATGAAGCCTGCAAGATTTGACACGAACAAAATAATAAACTAATATACAAATATACACTGCAAGTTAAATAAAAGCTTGTAAAATCCAATGTGACTTTCAGAAACAAGATGCAAGTGAAACTGTTGTACTTACGTTTGTTTGATTTTTTTTTGAAAATTTTTATAAATATATATAGTATTTTAATTATGTACCTAGTTTATATTAACTGCGCTTCAATAGAACTTTCAACTCTATATGATCGGAATACGAGTTTTGGATCGATGTCGTATCAAATTGCGCTTCAACTACAGAGTCGCTATGAGTTGTGAAATGAGAATCGACCTGCAGTGTTATTCAATCATTTTTCTACTATATATATATATATATATATGTATGTGATTGTTAGTTTTTTGTGTGACTCGTTTTAACCATTGTGTTCCATCTACAATATACCGTTGTGCTATGTTATGGGTATTCACGATATATATTCGCGACGATATTTCCACCTCAGTAACTCGAGTTCAGCCGTGACCATGGTTCAATCGGTTAAAGATCAGTTGTGCGAGACTCTTCTAACCGGACAATAACGAGAAACACATCCATACATCCAGACACGCACACACAAATACAAGACTAGATTTATTATTTCCTATAAGTGATTTTATTTGTAGTACAAGTATAAGTTTTTATCATAATATTAAGAACCTTACTCCATCCCTTGTTCAGTGCTGGACGTATCGACTGCGCCACAGTTGCACGTCTCAACTGTTGCAGTTGCTGACGAACAAATACAACTTCTAACCTGTGTTTTAATGTTCAATGTTCAAAAAGAAATACGAAAATGGTTTATGACAAAATTTATCGCTATATATTAAAAGTTCTTAAAATATGTCCGCGATATTATATATCTCTCTTTTATGGTTGATTCATTATACCCATTGTTTATGATAATCAACTCACCAACTAACAAGACGGGCATTTTTTCCTAAAATTGACGCGAGTCAAACCTCAGGGCACAGTTAGTTTTAAAATAAGCAACATAAATAAATATATCTTCCTGTCCACTTTCCTTTTTATCCCATCTCCCTTTTCTTTCTCTATCCTTCTCTATTTTGTAACCACAACTTTTTGAACTTATACACAAGAACTATGAGCGAATACTATCTTTGACAGGCCGGTTGGTCTAGTGGTTAGTGAACCTGACTGCTCCACCGAAGGCCGTGAATTCGATTCCCGTCCAGCTCAAAATTTTCCATAGTGTGCAAGACTGTTTATTCTGTGTGTCTGTCTGGGTGTAAATATCTATATCAGTATGTGTTTAAAAATACACTGCCGGACAAAAGTTTGAGAACAATTGTAAAAATCGTTGTTACCAACAAAATACTTCAAAAGTACATATGATAGGCAGTTAAACACCTGGATTCTCTTTTGTTGTTAAATATTCCTAAAACTCATTTTTTTCGTATACATATATGTATGTTTATCAGTTATCTGATTATAGTACTTGCTAACGCTTATTTTGGGGTCAGATGGCCGTGTGTGTGTTGTCCCTAGATATATATTATTATTATCTTCCTCTTCCATATCTCTTTTGTGACACTCATTGAACACTGATCTAACGGAATCCGTCTCTTCCTCAGTACGGCAGCGATGAGTTCGGCCACGACTCGCCGAGCCGCTACGCGTCGCCGAAGGGCGCGGGCGCGGGCGCCGGCGCGTCGTACCAGGAGCCGTACTACGGCGGCGAGTGGCCCGCGGGCTACTACCAGCCGCCGCCGCCCTACCATCACGATCCGTATGCGACGTCGCCAGGTGAGGCAGCTTCAACTTTGCTTGCGGCGCCTTTTGGCCGCACAGTTGCATACGCCAACTCTCCTGTTCCGCACAACATATCTGCACTTAGACTTGTCTGCGGATGGATGGACAGTAGTTTTGGCTGTGTGGCTACGGTTTAGCGACTCCGACTGAGGCTATTTGTATACTTATTTTTTATTACTTAATCTGTATATAATTTTAACTCTATTTAATTTGCAATTTTTATTTAGCGTGTGTACGTACGCATGTAAGAAGTCATACTTAGGCGTAATAAGATAAAATACTTTATAAAAAATGTATTGTTTGCGTTATATTACGCTTGTAGGGACGACACTAGTAACAGAAAGAAAAAAAAACTAAAATGTTGACTAGCTACATTAGGGTGTCGGTTTTCGCGCATCGTAAAATGTTACTCTCATTTATATTTCAGTTACGCGTCAAAAGAAGTATGACTTCAATAAATGTTTACTATGATTATAATGGTTATTCTGTATCCATTTGAAGGTATAGCAGGTGCGCCGACGGGCGAGGCGGGCGGCGCCGGCGGGGCTGAGCTCCCGCTGCCGCCCATGTCCTCGTTCAGGGCGGCGGCGCCGGTGCACTCGCCCACCGACCCTATGATAGTCGCCAAACCGCCTATGCAGCCTGTGAGTATCGTTATTTTTTTTATCCTGAAGGGCTGACGAATAAACAAACAGGCCACCTGATGGTAAGTGGTCACCGTCGCCTGAGGACATGGGCAACAATTGCCAATGCATCGGTGGCCCTGAAGGACTCTTTCTTTTAACCTCCGTTGAAGGTTCTGGAAAGATTTACAATGATCTCATAAAGCAAGCAGTCTCTAGTCTTGATCGTTGGTCTCACGGCGAGGAAGGGCGCTCTAATGCACGAAGCTTTCTAAAAGCTTTCTTTGATCAAATCGCGTGAGGAATCTTACATAGAAGAGTTTTATGACTGGCCTGTTGGTCTAGTGGTTAGTGACCTTGCACCACGTCGCCACGTCACCACGTCACCACGTCGCCACGTCACCGCGTCGCCACGTCGCCACGTAAACTCAGTCCGGTGTAGTTTTAACCCTATCTTCCCTCTCACTCACATACTAAGGATCAGAATACATACACGTATCACCCAGGAGCTTGTATCGAACATTACCAAACTTTCAGGTTATTTTGCATTATGTTTTCAAGTAAATCAGTTGATATTTAAGTAAAATCCCATTCAAACTTTCTTCCCCTATGCCAAGAATACCCCGGAATCATTCGGAATAAAAAGTATTCTAAATTTTAATTTGGAATATAAGTAATAATTCAGTTTAGTTTCAGCAAAATCTGTCCAAGGATTTTTACGCGATACAAGTTCAGACAGACGGACGATAAAAAAAATAACTTGCTCTATGTCGATATTAGAGTGCCCACTCATTGAAATTAAAAAAATATATTCAATGTACAGAAAAAATGCTCTGAGTTTTATTATAATATAGATTTAATGTGTCTTGCAGATGTACGGTGGCGCGGCGAGCACGCCGGGCGCGGGCGCGGGCGGAGAGGCTGGCAGCCTGTCTTCGTACGGCTCGTCCCCCTCCACCCCGGTGCACTCCCCCCCGCCGCTGCACGCGCGGCTCTACCCGCCGCTCAAGCACTCGCCGCACCCGCCGCACGCCGCGCACCCACACCATCACAATGGACAGGTGAGAAGAGTTCCATCACTTTGGGTGTTGTCATCGCTGGTTACTATCGTTGAAATTGAGGGAGACTGGTGAAGTTATTCTGAAAATGTAGTCGTTGATTGAAAAAATTGGGGTACTTTCATCACTAGGAATTGAAAAACCCACAACGCAATACGTTACTATGAACCTATTAATGAAATCTATTATTTAAATTATTATAAGTCAGAAGATTTGTTTTTTGTAATATGTATGTTATAAGATGTATTATAACTCGTTACAGCAACAAAGCTGGGTTGCGACGGGCGTGTCGTCCCCGCCGAGCGCTTCGACGCCGCACGCGCCGCTGCCCGCCGCCGTCATACCGAACGGGCACCAGCACGTCGGCGTGTTCCCGCCGCCCGTCATGGTGAGTGCGACGACTGGGGCCGCGGCTGGCGGGGAGACCGGGGTTTGGTTGATGCCGGTTGACTTTGAATGTATAATTACTGGAATTGTATAATTTGATGGGATAATTCGACAATTTGTTAGACATATCGGTGAAGTTGTACTATTAAGTTGTAATGCTGTATAATAGCCGAAATAATTGAAATTGTATAACAGACTAATTTAGTATAGTAGTGTTTGGTATAGTAAATTAGTATTTTCATAGGTTATTATCTACTTGGCGTGCGGTGTGAACCCTACCGACAACTTTTTTTATAATGAAAGTTTCTTTAATTTAGCCTACTTCTCTCAAGTAACTTACTTAGGAAATACTGCTGAGAAGTGATTGAATTAACGATCTATTACATCGATATTTTGTTTATTAGACCACAACACCGAGCACCTCCTCATCGCACGAAGATTCATGTCAAATTATTCCATCATCGATTCCGGTACAATTATAGTCAAATTATATAAAAAAATATACTTCAACATCGATACTTTAAAAGCGATTCGTACATATTACCTCGTCCCCCGCCAGCCGCTGTACAGTAGTCAATTTCTTGAATATTTTCTTTTGGTTATCTTTTTCGCATGCATCATTGCATGTGAGTTTGTAACGATTTTCATCTGAAGTGCATTTATCATAGAAAAATGTATATTTAAATATTTTATTCATACAAACTGTATGTATCTAGATATTTTTTTATGTATCTGTGCAGTTATCAGCAGGTGTTCGTTTGTAACTTTGTTAAATATATTGTTTTAAGTATTTCATATCTCATTCTTGCATATATTTCTTGTGATATATTTTAATTTCTATTATGAATGCACATCATTTTATCTTAATAAATTATACAACTCAACAATCTGTAAAATTTTTACATTATAAAAAAATATGAAATTTAGAAGGATTGTCAATTGCTTGGACTGTATAATTTATTTTATTATTATATTTTTGTCTAATAGGGGTTTATTCGGCATTATACATTATACAACAGCAATAATGTGGAAAAAAAGATTGTTATAATAATTATAATCATTTATTCGAAAACAAATAAGTTGTAAGATTGAAATTGTATAACTTACATATGTATGTATGTACATATGAATGTATGCATGTATGTTTGTAATGCCAAATAGAAAAATAATTGGTAAGTTATTAGTCAGCTTCGGAATCCCTATTTAATTTACTTTTGTATAATTTTGATATATTTATCATTTTTATTAATCGAAAAAGTGGAATAATGTTCAATGTGATACATATACATAATTCCTGTATATTTAAAAATTTACTCAAATTATACTATTTTATTTATACACAATATTAATACAATTTTTATTTATACACAACATTATTCCACATTTAATCCATTGTATATTTTGTTGTTTTCATTTTTTGTGTTTTTAATACGCGACCAGTGTGGAGCTAGTGGTTCTAAATTAATGTAAAAAATATTTTTCTTTTGTATAATCCGAATGTAGATAGTATTTTTGTGTGTAGTTTTTTTGAGTGTTTTTTTTCTTTCTTTGTAATAATCTAACTTCGTGTGCTTAACATTATTATGTTAATCTCCCCGTAGCGGTAGACCAGTTTTATACATTTTTTACAATTATAAATTTGAATGTATAGAATTTGTATAATTTTCAATTAGCTATAGAATTTAGACGTAAAAATTTTACCACCATCATTTCTAGGAATGCATTAGTTTTGGGGGTATTATTTAAAAATCAGTAGTAATACCAATTATTTTTTTGGTACTAATACAAGTACCTAGTTAAAAAAATATAGAGCAGTATGTAGGTAAGGCATCACAAAAATGGTACTTACATTAAAGTGAGTTAAATCGTTTGATAGAAAAAGATATATTTAAAAAATGTCACAAATACTTGTCTTATAACTGGGTCAGATTAGACCCCGGGTCAATAAGACCCGCGAATCCATGAAACCACCGAGTCGATAAGACCCCTGGCTCCAACTGGCCGCGGTAACACGATGACTCGTGTAGGGGGCGCCGGCCGAGCAGCGGCAGTTAGACGAGGCCATGGTGTTTCTACGGGAACACAGCGACGTCGGGGTGAGTACCTACCCCCCTCTATCATCTGAAGAGTTAAACGTTCTCGGTGCACTTGAAATCATTTTTATCAATTAATGACGTCTGTAAGGATTATATGAAACCTTTAAAATAACATACATACGAAACCAAAGTATGAAAATTTACAGCTGTCTTCAGTTTTTGACCAGAAAATAGTCCCGTTTTACTAGCTTTTGTAATTTTCACAAAAATGTTTCTTTTTCAAATATTTTTTTTTAAATTTTAACAATGCAAATTGTTCATAACAATACAATTAATTAGTTTTAAGGTGATTTATACAATCTATTGACAATTTAATGTTTTATCCAGGGTCATTTTGACCCAGAGAAAAAGCAATAGTAAATTATATACTACGGTGTTCAATTTAATTCTTTATACAAGGTCGCTTTGACCAACGGAAAGCAAGTGAATTATATTATATTGGATATATTTTATATTGGAATGTAGGCACCAAACAAATTGCTAAGTAAATCAATGCTCATTAGCTTACATTTAATTAAAAACTGAATATCTAATGTTTGGCTAGAAGAGTAGCCTTTCCGATGAGCTTGGTCTTATACCGTTCAGACGTAGAATGGCATGGAGTTGTTTTGTGCTTGTTATCATTTTGCTAGACAACCTAGTACCAGTAGTTTATAATTAATTACATATTTGTATGTAGAAATAATTAGAAAGAAATGTAGTGATTGTGGTTTGTCATAGTGTGACTACCAATGTTCAAATCTTGATCTCGATTGCATACATTTGTGTATGTGTGTGTGATGAGCAATATTTTTATCGGATGCAGTCGTTAAACTACATCGATTGTAATTATCAACTTATCCGCGATATTGTAAGAATATTATAAAAAACGTCATCGCTTGTACCAGGGCGCGAGAATGGAGGAGAGATTGGACGACGCGATCAATGTGCTGCGAAACCACGCGGAGGCACCGGACCTGTACCCGCAGGACGTCCACCACCCCCACCAGGCGGCGCCAGGTGAGCTAGTGTGAACGCCCGCAAGTTCGCCTGCGTGATTTGTTGATAAAGTTTCCTGTGTGTTATCCAGTCAATCACCTATCTGCGTGCCCGATTGTATTCAGGTCCCTTCAGCAACATCCTTTCAAAAACTTTGGCATTTATTTGGCAATTATTAGTTTTAAAATATACATGATTGTTTTGTTTCCACTCCAGTGAGTAGACTGGGCGCGCAAGGCGCTCTGCCCCCACACCTGCACACGGAGCCCCCCGTCAAGATGGAGCGACATTTACTACAGAACACAAGTCAGTGTCACATTTACGCTCGCGGTATAATATATATATTATATTTACGACTGGCCTATTGGTCTAGTGGTTAGTGAATCGCTAGGCCGGAGGTCGTGGGTTCGATCCCCACCCAGAACAAACTGTGCTGCGATGATCGGGAATGTTTGTTGTCCGTATGGCTGTTATAAAAATACCTATATTAATATTTATTTACATTTATACAGTATATATTTTTATCAGTTATCTGATCACCATAGTTCAATGGGGTCAGACAGATGGCCGTGTGTGAGTTGTCCAGAGATATTTATATGAGACTATAAATTGCCCTTGCTTTGCTTCGGAAGATGGATGAGAACTATCCAAGAACCTTCTCGCCGTATGATTTATTAAAGCTATAAAATATGCGCAATTGTGTCTAAAGTGGTCCAGTGGTTTTAGAGTTGCCATACAAATTTTAACCTGTTATCCCACGGGAACAAAGCAGTTTTCTGGGATAAAAGGTATCCTACATCGGGTCCTCACTTAAGCTACAGACATGCTAAATTTCATCTAAATTGGTCCATTGGTTTCGGATTTTCCATACAAATTAAACGTTTTCTCCTGCGGGAACAAAGCCATTTCCTGGGATAAAACCTATCCTATAACCATTCTTGAGCTCTAAACTTCGATTATGCATGTTTCAACTAAATCTGTCTAGTGGTTTTTGTATGAAGTATGAACAGACAGACAGACAGGGTAGTAAATCTAAAAAAAATGTTTTAGTCTCTATATCGATAACATAGCCTCCCTACATCAAAATTTTCAAGAAATGTTTAATGTACAGATTTTTTTAAATAATATTTTATTACAATTTTCAAAAAATATTTATGTTAGTTTTATTATTATATAGATATTTGACTATTGCTTGTTTCGGCAGAGAAACGCAAAGAGCCCCCGGACTCCGGCCTTGACTCGAAGCCTTCCTCGTCGGGCTCCGCGGACGCGCTCGCCGGCAAGTCGGGCGGGAAGCGGTCGCGGCGATAGTGAGTACCCTCGTCTCACGTCAACACCATCTGTAGTCTTAAATTGTAGTGTGCAAAGAGAATTTTGGCTAAAAAGTGGAACTATCATTACCAGCGCTTCCGTGCTTCGAAAGGCACGTAAAGAAGTCAGCAAACATTATATCTTGGGGAGACAATAAAGACTTGCGACACTTGGGTTGGCCACTAACCCCGCCACCAATCCGAGCCAATTGGAGCAGCGTGGTCATCATTGGGTTGAAACCAAAGAATGGAATTGATACCGTGTTACTAGAAATTTTGTAGTCGGTCTATCCATCCGTCTCCAGCCTAGTGGTTTGATCGGAGGATTGTGAGGAAACCTGCACTCCCGTCAGTTTTCCATAAAGTTATACTCACTATAGGCTCGACCCCTGACCTGTGGTGACCCGCACCTAGCAGTGGGCCGGGTGTGGGTTGCAACGATGATGATAAATGAGCGAAAGAGAAAGTTCTAAGATGATCCATAAAAACTATTATTGATGCAAGTCTATTCCAGTATAACAATTTAATGCCTCCGGGTTCCACTCCTGGCCACAGATATTTCAATGTCACCTGAAAACAGTTATTTGTATTGTATTTTTGTATTATATTTTAATTCTGGTTTCTTAAGCGGCTGAGTAATTGTTTGTATTTTTGTCATATTACTCATACATAAAATCATTGATCCATTCATAAACTTATTTTGTATGATCCTTGGTTTACCGTGCTCCTGTAATCATAACAAAACATACCCAATGTCCAGTTGTTCGTCGGCGGATGAGGAAGATGCTGATCCTGACACGAAGGCGGCGCGCGAGAGAGAGCGGCGGCAAGCGAACAACGTTAGAGAGAGGTGGGCTATATCGTGATCCCGCTTCCTTTTCGTCAATCCTACCCCTACCGCTGCCACAGCATCCCACCGCTGCCACTCTTTTTGTATACAGCCTATGCTAATATAGGAGTGGCATGTTAAAAAGAAAACTGCTTGAGCAATTCCAGTTTGCAAGATAATCCGGGCACATGTTTTGAATTAACTGTAAGCGATAACGTTCTTGTCTTTCCCTTGTAAATAACCAATTTTGAACGTGTTTGATATACCATCGATACTATAAGTACGACATGGTCCTGCACTATGCTTTTCTGACGTCCTGGCAAAATATTCGGTGTGTACCAGGGAATTACCACATATTTCCATAGATAACTCTATTGAAAATAATGACTTTGATGCTAATGTAATAATTTTTAGTTTTTGTAAATTTTCTATGATTCTTTATGTTAATGCCTCGCAAACTACGAATATCTTCTGTGTTACTTCTTTGAAACTGAATCCTTCAATGACTCCTCCAAAACCAATTCCTCCCCAAACGATTTTGAACCCTGTTCCCTTATGTAATAAGAATCAAATTTATTGTGAATAATAATACTAACATGTCATTTGTATGTTTATAGTTTCAGAAGCTTTATCATCATGCTAACTTGGGTCACACAGTGTACATGAATGTAGGTGTCGTACGAAAAAGAACTTTATGTGTAGGGAATAAGTGTTTTTTATTGTGTCATGTTTTGTGTTACGTTTATTAGGTTTGAAGGTAAGTGGGTTCAGCTTCTAACATGGTGACGGTGTAAAGGTGTTGTTATATTGAAAAATATGAAATTTATCACGTTGTTCTATCTATTGCAATATAGTCGATATATTTTTCGCGCTTATATAATTAATCTACTCGGTGCAAATTCGTTCTGGAATTTTTACCATACAATGAAATCAAGTGTGTATGGAAAATATTCCAGATCTAATTTGTACCGAGTGTGCAGTTGCTTTTCCGACGAAGGTAATCGATGCAACTAGGTCGCTGTAACATCGCAATAACATATATCGTTAGTACACAAAATTATATATATTGCAACTAGCCTGTTCCCGCGACTACGTCGTACTACGTCTGCGTAGTATACTTCTTCATGATCCCAGACACATCTAGATTAAAAAAATGCACGCAGAGTATTTTGATGATATCTTCGATAATGAAGATGTAAACTCCTTTTTCGCGAACAATGTTTTTCTTCAAGTTCTATTCCACCTCTGTAGTAAGTTCGGTGGTATAGGCGTGAAAAGGTAACAGCTCGACCGACCTACAGGCAGACATACTTTTACATTTATAATATTAGTAAGGATAGTGCTGTATCATGTGTCGCTTCTATCATATAACACAAGCACAATCACTTTTATTTCAGTGTTTTTAATTTTCTACTACTAAATAATACGAAGAAAGGGGCCATCCATAAATGACGTCACACGTTAAGTGGGATGGATGGGTTCGACGTAGTGTGTCATTGTGTGAGTGTGTGAGGGGGTGGGAGGGATCCTAAATTTCGTGACGTCACATTTCAAACCCATTATAATAAGTGTAAAAACACAAACATTGAACTATTGACAAAAAACATTTCAAAAATAATGAAATTTGTGTGACGTAATTAATGGACGGCCCCAAATGTGGCGATGTTATAATACCTTCGTCTCAGAACTCAGGGGCACGACAGAACAACGATGTCTCAGAACAACGACGCATCTGTGATTACTCTCGGTTGGAATTGTAGAATAGGTAGCTAGTCAGATATTCTTTGGGCCCTGGTTTGAAACAAATGTATTATAACTATAATAATATATATCTACCCGCAATATCATTAACATTTTACAAAATTTTCTACTACCCTAGTTAAAATATAATTTTTGTGGGTAGTTACAAATTCACTTGTAAATATTGTAGAGGTGCTATATGTGTGGGTGTATGTATATGCATGCGTTAGTGTCGTATAGGTGCACCGAATGCTCTCTCTCGCGCCGCCTTCGATGGTCGGGTAAGGCAAAAAAAAGTCAAGTATTTAGATATTTCTTTTATTCTGAAATTATTTTAATCTACTAAAATAGTAATTGTTACGTTCACGTCAATAAAACTCAAATATACAGATCTTTATGATGTTTAGATCATTGATCTATGTATAATACGGTTCCGCAATCCGTAGATGGCGTTATATTATATCAAGAGGAGTTTTTCAAGCTTTTTGCAAATAGCCACATATTTTTGTAGTTGTTTATATATTCTCAATAAGTGGCTCCTTGAGTCCGTAGTAAGCCACGCTCGAATTCTATATATTTTCAGGCAAATACTTTATCTATATATTCTTCTTTTATTCTTATCTTTATGTATATCATTCTTAAAACGTGTCACTTTTTTAACTGTTCCGGATTCTGTAATTTTTATCGATAATTCGGCCCCAAATAATATGGTCACGGTAATACTGCGAAATATTTACATAAATTACAATACTCCTGCCAGGTCATCACAAGTCGTAGCGATATCTTAACGACTTTATCGTTAAAGCGGAATTTAGTATTTACATTCGACACCTATCGATTCAAAAGTCGTTCGTTAACGAAATGATAGTTGCGTCCCGATCATATAGAATTGAAGTTCTTATACAGTGCAATTAATATAAATGAGAATACCCAATTCCAGCTGGACTGCAATCGAACTTCTTCTGAACATGAACAACTTTGAAAGTTGTATCGGCCGAATGATTGAACTGTTTCATTTAAAATTATACAATATGGACTTATATATTATAGAAACTAGTTCTGCCCCCGACGTCGGCCGCGTTATATGACGATAAAGAATAGTCAAATGTTATTCCAGACTATAAACTGTCTCTGTGCCAAGTTGCATGTTAATCCGTAATATATAAACGTAAACAGGAGTACTTTGTACTACGTTAATTACCTGGATGTGGTCTATGTGTGTCCCAAGTATATTTTATTTGGTTTAACGCGCAAAGTAAATCCAAACATATAACGCCCGAATCATCCCAGGGGAACCTATAAACTTGATAGAAAGTATCCCATGTTCATTTCCTGAATGTGGTCTATCAGTGAGTCAAGTTTCATCTTAATCCGTTCATCGATTAGCGCGTTAAGGAAAGACAAACATCCTTACAAACTTTTACATTTAGTATAACAATTCCTCGAGCCGCATATGAAGCCAGCGCTGTACGGCTGGAATATGGACGTTACATTTAGTGAGATAAGGTTGATGTTTGTGCGTCAGCTGCTCGTCCGCGGACGAGGCCGACGACGACTGTGACCCGCACGCGAAGGCGCTCCGGGAGAAGGAGAGGAGGCAGGCCAACAACGCCAGGGAGAGGTGAGTTGGCGGTGATGATGGGTGGATAGGTGATGAATGTCGTTAACATCCCGCCTGTTCGAACGGCGCGGTTTTCCTCGTTTATGATCCGTACTGCGAAGGAGAGGAATAAATTGCCTGCGTCAGTGTTCCCGCCCACGTATGATGTTGGAGTCTTCAAAAGAAGAGTGAATAGGTATTTATTAAGTTAGTGCGCCCAACATGTTAGATATCATGGCCGCTTTTTATCAGGTGGGATGGATGTCAAGCATTAACTTAGTCTTTGAAAAAAAGCGATGATGAGGTGGGTGGTTAGGTGAGTGATGTAGGTGATGAAACAGTGATGTGGTCGGTGATGACGTGGTCCATGAGACGGGTGGGGAGGTGAGAGATGTAGGTAATGGGGGTGGTGATGTGGTCGGTGATGAGTGCAGTGATGACGTGACATGGACCGGTGGTCTGGACCATGTTAGGTTAGGGTGGTTAGGTTCGCGATGTAGCAGATGCGGTGGGTGATGACCAACGACTGGCCTGTTGGTGTAGTGGTTGGAGAAACTGGCTGCTAGGCTGGAGGTCGTGGGCTTGTTTCCCATCCAACAGAACAGTTCTGTGATGAGCAGAAAGGTTCTGTGTCTGGATGTAAAAATATCTTTATAAGTATGTATTTATAAATATATAATATGTATGTTTATTAGTTATCTGATCACCATAGTACAAGTACAGAGATATTTATTTAGCTTCAGCGAGTTCGATTGAATAGATTGGCAAATATATTAGGTGGCCCATGGAATGGTGGTGCTGTGATTGTTCATGATCAAAACTGCTTAATTAGGCAATTTAGAAAATTCTCAGGTGATCCTCTGACGTCACAGTGACGTATGTCAGATGTTCCGACAGTCGCTCTACGAATTTGCGCGTCATGCAATTTATTTTAAATTAATATTTGTGGATAGGATATAAATGCATGCGTAGAAGAATTTTTAGTGGGATATATTGGTGTTTTGTAGAAATATTTTATTTCACTACATATATATTTGTGTGTTTAAATTTAAAATGGTCTTACAAAAGTACACTTTGTGACCCAAAGCTTGTTCTGTTCTTGAGAAGATAACAATCTTCACGTACGAAATGGACGTGGACGAAATATACCAATAGACTAGTAGAAACTAACAAAAAGTCGTTCATCGGGTTTTGGTATTTCACGGCCCGCTAGATGTCGCTCGGTGCGTCAATAGTTTGCTTATAATGAAATTAATTTACTCTTTATTCTCGTACAGAATATGCCGTAATCGTCTGTTATATTAGGGCAGGGACAGTCTAGTATTCTAGATGGCGCTGTGCGACCATATGCAGCTTTGCGTTTCATTTTTACATAGTTGAACGAATGCGTTTCAATTGAATTCAATTTATTTATTTTTACGTTATCTAAAATTGTCATCTGTCAGAATAAACACAGCACAATTTTAAAGATTCCATAGTTATTTACCAGCGCCATCTAGTTTGGTCTAGATGGAACCAACTAACACTTTTATTACCTACAAATATCAATAGATGGCAATCTTAACCTCACTCACAGATTAAACGTCAGTGCCATCTAGATTTAATACAGGATTTTAAATCCGATGCACGATTTTTATTCATCATTGCTAGTCCTCTACTATATTTCGTTCATGATAATACTGTGTACTCTCGTGTAAACAGCGCTTTCGTACGGGATTTCCATTAATATTTGTGTTTGTGAGTGATTTAAGTCGTCATTCACGTCTCTGAGTGCTCTGAGCGAAGTGACTTTATATTATTGGGAAAGGAAAAATTACTATAGTGTGTAATATTAATAAAATACTACACCTACTGCAAGAAGGAACTACTTCTTGTTCTACTTCTAATAGATCTAAAACTACCTTCGTACAATATTTTCTTGCCTTGTGGCATTTAAGAAGAAGCGAAACGAATATTTAATAACTAACAAATAATATAACGGAATAACAAAGTTAAGGTGTCTCAAATTGGCTTTGTCTTTATAACCTTTTATCTACGAAATAAACATTTATTGATGCTTCCAATTCCCCGACACTAACCGCAAATAAGTAGCACAGAACTAATTAAAATCAGGCAATAATCATACTCAATTCAAACATCCGAGACGGCGTGTGCAGTGAGAGCTTCGTATACCGACTGTAGCATATACATGTGTGTTCCAGAATAAGGATACGCGACATCAACGAGGCGCTGAAGGAGCTCGGCAGGATGTGCATGACGCACCTGAAGAGCGATAAGCCGCAGACGAAGCTGGGCATCCTGAACATGGCCGTCGAGGTCATCATGACGCTCGAGCAGCAAGTTAGAGGTAATACACACACACACACACACCGACAAATACTGACACCTGTGTGTCAGTACAAGAGACCAACAGAGAAGGACCGACAGACTGCCAGACAGAGAGATACACGGCTGAGACACGAACACACACTCCAGAGCGAGAGGAAGTGTCAGAGACAGACAGACATTCAAACAACAGTATAGAGATAGAGAAGCCGACAGACTTACGGACTGAGAGACAAAAAAACATAAACCAGAGAGAGACAGAGAGATAAAAAGAGACTATGATATAGATTAATACACTAAATATTAGTTTGTTTTTAGTACTTTGTTTTTATTCAAGTATTATAACAGCTTTTCAGTCAACATAAAATAATTATTGTCCGTCATAATTTTGTTTGTGGGTTTTCAAGTATTTTTTTTTTGTCTCTGTGTGTGTGACAGAGAGAGATTGAGAAAGAGTATAGGATATGATGTATTTTTTGGATCACATATATGTTAGTGATGTGATTTTGAGAGAGGATAGTTTATGTCGTAGCCCAATTTAGGTCATTGTACAGCAGCCTTGTGGTTTGAACGTTGTTCTTAAATGGAGGACCTGGGTTGAAATCCTGCACGCACCATTAATTTTCAGTTATGTGCGTATCAGAAGTTGATTATCACTTGCTACGGTGATCAAACATCGTGACACCTGCACTCCTGGGAGTTCCCCATAAAAGATCTGAAAGGTGTGTTAAGTGAACCAATCAGCCCTTGGCCAGCGTGGTGGGCTGTGTCCTGTAGCCTTCACATTGTGAGTGGAGACCCGAGGCGAGCAGTGTATTAAATGTTTGGTTATGTTTCGAGCAGAACGCAACCTGAACCCCAAAGCGGCGTGCCTGAAGCGGCGCGAGGAGGAGAAGGCGGAAGAAGCTCCCAAGCTGCTCGCGGCGCCGCTGCAGCACTACCAGGCGATGCCCGTGAGTACTAATTATTAATTACTGGTTGCCAATTAACTGTACACACACAGTTGTATCCATAAAGGTAACATTTTAACGTTTTAGTTAACGGTAAACGGTTTAGTGTTAATGTTGACCGTTGAGAAGTTAACTTGTCTGGAGCCAATCCTGAACTTAGTATCAGATAAATGCTTGTCATAACAACGAATCGTCATCAGGACGAAAGGAAATGTACAGTTCTGTAGTGTAAGAGGTAGTGGGTCTAATGAAGCTTACAAGATTTGACCCGATCAAACCAATAAACAAATACTTACATACTAATATATAAACATACACTGCAAGTTAATAAAAGATGGGTAAAATAAATGTAATCACTTCAGGGCCTGGGACAGATGCCGGGACAGCCGCCGACGGGGCCTCCGCCCCAATAGCGAAGCCTCCGCGACTGCGCGCTGCCCGCCGCCGGCCCCGCGTGGACCCCGCACTGACCCCCGCCGCGACCCCCAGCCGGCTCTGGGGAACTAGACTACTGTGTCCTGTCGCTCTGCTTTAGGTTTTTACATATATGTTTGTAATTTTATCGATTTTTATTAAGTTTTTTAGTTGTGTTTTTTTGCAGTATAATTTTTCATTTGAATATTTTTTTGATGCTAAAGACACCAGTGAATATTTTTAACCAATTTTATTGTGTAATCAATATTTTTACTTCTAAAGATTGTTTGAGCTATATTATCTTAAAAAAAAAATTGGATGCTGTCGAGTTTTTACAAAGTGTTTAAGCAATAAATTCTTATAATTAAATAGGTAGCTTTTTAAAGACATTTATCTGTATTTTAAATTTAACTTTGTATCAAATTTTTTTTTCTTCACTAAACTGTTTTTTCTGTTTGTATTCAAAAAATTGTTTTTCTTAAACCGTTTTTTTTTATAAAAATGTCGTTCAAAAGCTTCTTTTTAATTAATGTACTTCAAGTATAACATATTACGTACACAATTCGTACGATTTCTTTTTACATTTTGACCAAATCGATTTATCGATGGTATTAACTTTCATATTTTCTTTATTTCGACAGCGTGTTAAACTTTGTTTTTACAATTTTTTTCCCGTTTTTTTTTTGTTTTCGAAAAGCCACAGGACACAAAGCTAGTTTAAGAGTCGCTAATTTGAAAATCGAATCGAAACCCAGTGATAAATCGCGAGCGAAGTCTGTAACGAATGTTATAGAATCGGTCCCGTGTTGTATATATAAGAGATTTAATTCGGGTGCTTGCATTATATTATCGCGGGATCGATTTTATAACGTTGTGCCGTTAAAATAAAAAAAATATACCGCGACGTAAATTATATGATTTTCGTGTTTTTTTTCGCGTGAATTTTATGCCATTGTATCAGAATGAGATTTGTGACGTGTGATTCAGTGATTCTGTATTGAAAATCTGTATATTACAACTGGTATTTTTTTACAATGGCATAAGTCTACAAGTCAAATGCTTTTTTTATAAAATATTGTTCTGACGGCGTTATGCCGTGTGACAAATATTTTCTAACGCGTCAGTTTTTGTTAAAACTTTATTGGAAAATCATAAATTTATGCCGCGTCATATTTTTTGGACTTGATCTCGATATATTTATATTTTTTATGGAAAATTGGTAAGCGGAAGCAGCGCGTAGTGACACAAACCCGGACAATTTGTAGCTTGTAAGTGTGTATATTATAGTTATAGAAAAATAGTTTTTAAAATATAAACCGGCTCGCGGATCCGAAAACTGAGGAACATTTTTTTGTTTTTTGACAAACAGAAGAACGTATGAAAAAAAAGTCTTATTCCAAAGACGATCGGAAACAGAACTTGTATAGTATAATTACGTATAATGTATAGGAGTTAGAATAATTGATAAATCTATGAGAAAAGATATTTTTAATTACGATTTTAAATGATTCTTTTTCGTTCGCTGCCATAAGCGTAGGTTTTAAGTGGGAGTCCATTTTCGAGGTCCGCCATTTTTTTGTGATTGGCAACACAGCGCTCACCGTCCTGTCGTATTTTGGTTACTGGTCACCCCTGATGCTTGACAATAATGTACTCGGACTTCGGAATGTGTTTTAAGATTTTGAATATTGTGGGGGTACATTTGTAGGACTCCTTATGCCTATATAATTCGATTTGGAGTCTTGATGATGTAAGATATGATTGAAAATCGTTTGAGTACGATTTTGTTTTTTTTATTTTTATTTTCTGTGGCTTGAGTTCATATTTTTTGTTCGTTTTTCTGTCGTCTGTACTTAATTTTTAACGCGACTTTTATATACATATTCTTGATTTGAGTTTGATTGAAATAAAGTATTTGAAAGGAATTATACTATTGACAAATATAATTGTTCTTGCTGTATATAAAATAATTTTATTTAATCTCAAGAAATGCACAAAAAATACGAACCTTAATAAATGTTTATCATGGCTGCTAGCATACAAGACGTACTTAAGGTATTATATTGTCTTATTTTTAAATGTTTTGTACCAAAACTCCAGTGAAACAGGATTTTTGCTGATTTTTTTTTATTTAGACTTTTATAAGGAGCACGTTTTTCGTGCTTTTTTATTTTTTTGCGATTTTGTTTATGTATACTTTTTTTTACAATTGGTAGCTATTTTGTTGTTTTAAAAATCGAATGTATTCGGTTTGTACTTATCTTATATATATATGTATGTGACGTGAGAAATGACTTTGTATGACTAGAAAAAATATGATTTTCTACATGAATAAATTGAAAAGATTTTATATTCATATGTCAGTGAAGATGGAATGTAAAATGTAAGAAAGAACGTTTTGAAGACTATCAGTAACATAGACAAAAATAATGTTTTCTTAAAAAAATGTATGCCGATGTGAAGTTTAAATTATATACTTATGTAAGTGAATTGTGTTACGAATATAAAGTGCTTAAAATTAACAGAAAAATAGTTTTTTTTTGTAATAAAAAAATTAAGTTGAAAATAAATTTAATATATGACTTAATATTTCCAAAATTAATAAAATGTTATGAAATATTTTTTTGTATAAATGTATTTTCAGAATCTTTACTGCTCGATTAATTTTATTTTTCATGTAACTGGCCATTTATATAATTTATTTTTCTTTTTTAAAATCTTCAAATAAATTTTAATCTCATTATATTCTGTAACGCAGTCGGCTGTACATTATTATTGACCTATATATAAATATATGTGACATTAAAATCATGACATACAATTATATATTTTATGTAAATAATTTTAAATTATATATGATAGCAAAAGCTCAATGATTTTGAATTATTTCCATGTGCATTTGAAAAAATTATTAACTTGATTATATACTTGTATATGTTAAATTATTTTTATAAAATTTTGTATGATGATTATTAATATTTTGTATGCATTATATCATGACACTTATATATGAGACATTTTCTTCTCTATCATTTGTAAAGCTCTGCGCACGCTGCGGTCGCGTCGGATCGCTTTGTATTATGTATATTTATAAATATTTCATATTGTTATGACATTAAACGGATAATATAACAGTCCGCTATGTTAGGAGGAATCGAAGTATAAAGATGTAACAACGTTATTATTGCCATATTAAAAAAAAAACGAATTTGTATTTGTAATTTGTACGAATATTCTTTGCAGTTGTTGAATTCAAATTTGTTTATTATATTTAGATCATATCTGCAACGCTTTGCGGCGCGCTCGCACGGGCATTGAGCTTCATGGGACCATTACAATTTGTACTACATAGTAGTCTTGTGATTACGAGTAAAGTACAGTATTGGCAGTGGTCCCCCCCCCTCC
>DWJZ01000675.1:0-29312 GCA_018249125.1 Asbolis capucinus
AAGCTTGCAGGATGTGAGCGGTAACAAACAAATATACTAACATAGTAATATACAAACATACACTGCAAGTTAAATAAAAGCTTGTAGAAAGACTCCTAAATACAATGTATACAGATCTTGAAAATAATGCTTCAGCACAAACAACAGTCTAATATCAATGTATCAATATAACTGGTACGTTAAATAAACGTACTCCCTCAGTAACGTGGCACATGCAAGTCGAGACGCACTAACTACACTGGTAATTTAATTACGTAATGTCATATCAAATTGTGATCTATTGCCAGGAACTATGTTATTGTTGGAGGTTTACTTTATTATAGGGATTGATGGTGTCTATGTACTACATGTTATGTAAAAGTAACTTGATCTACCGCTTTTTTACGGATAAACTACTGAATCGAAGGATTGGAATAAGTTGCCCGCGTCGGTTTTCCCGTTCGATTACAATGTAAATGTTTCAAGTCGAGAGTAGGCTTCTACATAATGCGCTTTACCACCGACTTCATCGCCACTTACCATCAGGTGGGATCGTAGTCAAGCGCTAATTAATTTAATGTAAAAAAGAAAAACGATTTTGAAGAAAATTGGTTTATAGATAGATTACAATGTGAGGAATAATATAAAAATATTTTTTTAACGGCAAAAAAAAGCTTATGGGAATTGAGAAACGGGATCATTTTCAAAGAATAAGCATTATATTATGTTTTCATGCAATAGATATGGTTATGACAGTGGGAAGAGGGAGGAGGGGGGGTAATGTATGGTATAAAAGATTTTATAGTCAAAATCAAAGTCAAATTGTTCATTTTGTGTAGGTATATTCAATAAAAAGAAATTGGAATCTGCAACCGTTTCGAAAAGGTGCCATAAAAAAGAGGAGAAGAAACGGCGAAAGAAACTCCCTAGCACATCTTTTCAAAAATACGTACAATAATGATGCAATGAGTTTATGTTGTGTATGTGTATAAAGTTCGCATCGACGATTCCTAATTCCGTCTACGGCCCATAACTATTGTGGCTTCAGCTCATTGATGGCCCACAGAGCACGGATCTCTCTCCGTACTGAGATGGCCCAGAGCGTGCTCCATCGCGCTCTATCGTGGGTTGATGGGAGGTTTAGAAACCCAATTGCCGCAAGTTAATGCTACCTCAAGGACTCAAGTTGGCTTAACAGCTAGTTTTTGAAGATAACAACTGCGACCGCAAACTTTACGTGCCCTCTGAAGCACGGAAGCGCGCATGAAATTTTTTTCACTAGCACCCTTTTACCGACCGCCCTTTGCTTAACATTTTCGGTCGCTCACATTTGAAACGAGCCACAGGGCTGTGAACGCTTCAAACAATTATAGACAAACTTAGGTAAATGTTTGTAACTTTAAAATAATTATACTTTGTATATCATTAAAATAACAAAATTTTTCTTCTCGACAGGTGGTAGTATGGTGTCGTGTAACTCCACATTGCGTCAAATTTGCAGCGAATGTTTAGAATGCAAATTGTTCCTGGGAATGGCTTTCGTTTATTATTTTGCTGAAACGCTGGCCCCCAGCAATATGTTTCTTTTCTATTTGGGTAAACGGATATGTTTTTGAAGGGAAATTTCTTTAATACCGTTATAATTGTGTTAATGAAACGAAAAATGCTCACGGAAAAGATCTTATACGCCTTTTATTATGGTGAAGAAAAACATAGGGCGGAAACCTGCACTGCTGAGAGTTTACCTTAAAGCTCTCGAAGGTGTGTGAAGTCTACTAATCAGCAGTTGGCCAGCGTGGTGGATTAGGCTTAAATCATTCGGATTGTAGCCCAGCAGTGGGATAATGATGGGTTGCTAAATCGTTCTTCTATCTATTACTAGCTTCTTCCTGCGCCTACGCCCGCGTTGTGCTGTCACCCCTCCTCCTCCTGTCTCCTCCACTTCCTCCTTCCCTCTCACTTTCCCACACCACATCTATTGCACGAATAAAAAGTTTAACGGTTATATTATCAGAGATGAAGAACTTCCATACGAAATTTCATCCTCTATTTCATCTCCTTCCTTCCTTCAAGCCTTTTTACGCGAAGAATCTAGCCTATGTCTTTTGTCAAGGTTTATTTTACCACTGTACCAAGTTCCATCAAGATCGGTTCAGTAGTTCATTCGCATTTGTAATATTAGTAAAGGTTAGAGCTACATTGGAAGCAGCTGAAATTTTCATTAGTTAATTTACATGATAGCTAATTTACTTCGCTTTAACGTTACACAATATCCTCTCGACGGGTACCAACAGTGAGTACCCGAGCAAATTACATAGGCAAATGTTATTGAAGTTTAAAGTGCTCATGATCGCAGCTTCCGGTGGTTATCTTAACGTTCTCGTCTCCGGGAAATTGAATTACTTATTATATTCCTCGCGAACACGACGTATCTAATGGCGGAGTTAGATGATGAACTTGTTGTACTAGCTCCTTTATGGGTAATAACATAAGGTTGTAAATCTAACATGTTTTGAGCTTAAATTAGGCTGTTTTTAATTTTAATAGGCTCCTTCTATATTGATTTTATCATCAGCACAACCCACCATGGCCCACTATTGAGAACGTGTCTCTTCTCTGAATGAGAAGGTTAAGGCCATAGTCCACTAAGCTGACCAAGTGCGGATTAGCAGATTTCACACACCTTTGGGTTTTGTAAACTCCCCGGCATGCAGGTTTCCTCACGATGTTTTCCTTCATCGTTACAGCGAAGCAACATTTAAATATTTAAAACGTACATAACTTCGAAAAGTCAGAAGTGCACGACCTGGGATTCGAACCCGGACCCCTCGAGTAGGAGGCCGAATTAACCACTAAGCTATCGCCGCATTGATTTACTTTTATGTATTATGGTCTCCGCCCATTTTGGTTGATAATTTGATAATAAGTGTAATTCCAGACTATCTATCTCTATGCCATACTTAATTCAGATCCGTTTCTTCGTTCAGGACCAATCCGATCCATCCATCCTCACAAAATTCTCGGATTAAAAGTACAAGACAGATTAATTATTTACGAATTAAAAGTTAATTATTATCTGTTTCGGTGAAGGAAACTTTGTGAGGAAACCTGCACTCTTTACTTCCCCAAAAAGTTCTCGAAGGTGTGTGAGGTTTAGCAGTACTTAACCAACGTGGTGGTCTCTATATTCCCCTCATATAAGAGCCTAACCCAGTAGTGGAATAGTGGGATATATTACTACAATGTTATATACTGCAACATACATACTAATAATACAGAATTTGAAATTTCCGACAGGTGAAAAATAGATAATAATATTTACAAAATTCGTTGATCAATCAGAATCGAGTATTTAAACCAGACGCAATCTATTAACGAAGCCTGCAACCATCTCGCTCGCTCGTTCCCTCTCGCTCGCACACCTAAGCGATGTTGAAAAATTGTTTGATTTTATTAAACTTAAAAAAGTATTAGTAAATGTTATGTAATGTTATACTTGCAATGAAGACAAGAATAATGATGTTAATACAATAGAACACAACGCAGAATGGTTTAAGATAACAGTAGCTATCACAGATTCCATTGTTGTGTGCTCAGACATGAATCTATGGTTTCTGTGTAATCAAGCTTCAATAGTTCTGCATCCTCTGAATAAGGCTTTATGTATATTAGTCAAAGTGATGGTAACGCGGTCCATAGTAACTGGTTCACTGGGTAAGCTACATAGGGCGTGAATGGAAGTGATGTTGGGATAGATTCACAAGGTTTATGTAAATCTATACTAGTAATAGCAAGAGGAGAAATTTGATTGTTTGTTTGAGGGGAATAGGCTCCGAAGCTACTGGACTAATTTCCTCTGAAAGATCCCTGTCTTCGGCATACTATTGGTATTCATTGCATTATATGGGATCTTCAGTAGTTTTCGCGTATGTAAGTGTTGTTACTTACAACTAGCCATCTATTCATCCTAACAAATTTTCAATTCCTTCAAACCTGTTTTCACAAAAAGTAGCCTATGTTTTAGATTTATTTATTTGCCAAAATGTGGTTACATAAGATCTTACATTTAGAAATGGGACGCTCACAATTGCCAATACACAGGCATGCAAATCTTTATGACAATAATTGAGATGTCTATTAAATTAAATATTTAAAAATAATTGTAAAAAAAGCATATTTGACAAATTACGTTATTTTTATTTAGGATGTCTTTAACGGAATAAACATTCTGTGTTAACAGCCAATTTTTAAATTCTGGTTTGAGGTGTTTTCTTCGTAGAGATTTTATTTCCAGTGTTTGTTATTTTGACACACACGCCGTAAGCATTATTAGTAAGAAAATTTGTACTCGTGTGCTCTGCCATAAGCAGTCTTTCACGGCGTCTGTTATTTCTTTCATATTCTCCAGCAGCTGTTTTGCAGAGATGATATTCATTTTTTACAAATAGTTTCAAATTTTATTCTACGTCTGTACCAAGTACCTTTCACATTATTATATATGCAAGGATTAGTGTATAAGGAAAACACTTTACTGTCGAGTTAACGCAAGCTCAGTTACAACATAATTTCAGGTCATGGTGCATTTTAACTTCCGCAGAGTTACATCGCTGGATGTAATTAAATTATTTCGAGAATAATTCGTTCTAGTTTGGAGAACTTAATGATATGTAAATTAACGAGGAAAGAGAGTTCATGTTTCACTGGTATTCATGGAATTATTTTGTTTCGCTGTGCATTGTTTTCCACCAATAATATTATTTACTAGTACTATTTACTATCATTTCCTGTGACTATGTGAGTGTAGCTTTCCAATCCGGTTTGGAGCAGCGTGGTGGAGTATGCCCCAGGCCTCGTTAGGATAGAATCGTGTTCATTCGTGGGCCATTAGTTATAAGCCATTTCCACGTATGATAATATTTATCCCCCATATAACAAGTTGAAATTTGACCGATGGCAGAGGAATTGGTAGGAGAGTGACGATGGAAGGGAAAAAAAATGGAGTAATGCTCACGAGCGCCCAACCGGAACACGACGAGTCGTTTGGCGGCTGATTCAAGCACGATAGTGGGAGTCAGCCAGACGGGCTTCGATAAGATCCTTCCACTCGCCCAACCATCGAGCTGACTTCTGTCTCCTACGACACATTGGTCCAGTGTGGAACTGGTGTTTGTGTTCTAAGCTTATGACGGCTTACTCCTAAGAGGTACAAACGTAGGCTTAATTCTAGAAGCATTTTCTACCAGCCGACCTTTAGGAAAAACAGACAGCAACGGCGATATATAAAGAGCAACTGAGACTGTACTATGTATTTCCTTCTAGTACAAGACTATTATCGAAAGAAAACTGGGTTGCAATATCTAAATACCAATAAACAAGTTCTAAGAATCATTGTCTATTTAAAATATATGTTATCCACAATGATACAAGTTTAAAAACATATAACGTAGATATGGTGTGTGGAAGGATTAGCTAAGGAGTAGGTACTCCTAAAAACCTTACATTAGGAAGTCTAAGTAATATGTTAATTATCATAGATTATACCATAGATTTTAGATAGGTGTTTAAATTATGATTTCCCCCTGCAACCCATTACTATCCCACTACTAGGGTTGGCTCTCATCTCATTTGAATGGTATGTAGTTTTACCAGGCTGGCCAAGTACGGATTGGTGGACTTCACAAACATTTAAAAATTCTATGGAGAACTTTCAAATGTGCAAAGTTCCTCACGATGTTATCTTTCACCGTAGCAAATGATAATCGTCTGATAGGCATATAATCGGAAATCACAGGTGTACACAGGATTCGAACCGAGGACCTTCCGTTCGAGAGACCAACGTTCACACCATTGGGCTATCGTTGCTATGAAAACTCTTCGTTGTTCATGATAATTATACTCTTCATCATATATGTTACTTATAAGTGACTAAATTAACTATCGATGGCCCACTACTAAGCACGGGTCTCCTCATACTGACGAGGCCTGCAGCGTACTCCACCATGCTGCAATGCGGGTTGGTGGCGGGGATACTGGCCAACCGCAGTGTCGGAAGTTTTTATGTCGCCCGAAGGCCTCCGACATGGCTTAACGATTGTTATCTTCAGACCACAACCGGGACCAACGGTTTTAGGTGCCTTCCGATGCACGGAAGCGTTCATGAATTTTTTGCCACTAGCGGTCACTAGTGACTAAATAACTGTGAGAATTTGGTCTTAGGTTTAATTCCCATAAACTGATACGGGATGCAAATAAACCTACTGTTTGCCGGCTTAATTCCTCGTTAACCCAGGATCCTCGATCTTGTTCTGATGCAGCATGTTACAACAGTCCTCCACTAATCTCAACCTTACCAAACAATTTTATAGTCTACGGATAAACATTAAACTTGAGCAGATAACCGTTTGTCACTCCATATTTTACCGCAAATCGATTCGAACAACAACTTTCCAACTTTGAAACTATCGATCTGAAACTACTGCTCTTAAATCATACAGCGGCGTTTGATACAACAATATCAACATTGTTTATCACGGGAAATTTACAGCCATGGTGGTAGACGACGCGGCTTACCGTTCACAATACAGCACAATTTATGTGCGTACATCCCAGATGTAATCTCGTCGTATCCTATGTATCCCTTGGGAAACCGAGAGCTTTCCCTGAGCTCCTACACACTTTACACGTGATTATACATACTATTGCCTTTCTCGCTCCGAGAAACTTAGAAGTGCTCTGAGACCTCCACAGACTTGTTGTGTAGTAAATTCTTAAGTTGTCTCTACTTGAAGCTATAAAGTTTTATACTTTCGCAATAACATGTAGATTGTTGTAAGTAACTTACGATCATACATTACACTATGATGGTAATTTTGTTATTAAACAGCAAACTCAATTTGTTACTTTTACAACACGATTAATAAAGCCTTAATCACATAATTATACCATTTAAAATTACTATTCATTATAAAACGAATCAGCATACATTATAATTATCGGATCGGCAAAAAATTTACTGAGGCTATAAAAATTATATGCATACCTATATTATAATGATATGCAAAAACGTATTAAAGAGCACTCAAGCTATCCAGTTTCAGTATAAAAAGGTGTAATCGACAAGACAAGCATCTAGCTGCATTAAAAAATGCACGGCTCACAAAGGCGCAGTACATTAAATATATGCAATCCCGCGTCCATGGCAAATGGCTGAAATTAAGTCTTCACTTCTCTCTATAAGGGGTCTGCGTGTAGGCTACTTCAGTTATATTTAACTACGTCACGATGGACATGAGTTTTGTAAAATTGAACTTTATGACGATGCAGTAAGGTTCGGAATCCATTAAATGGACGCTGTATCGGTTTTAATGGCGGAAAAAATCGCGCCGTCATCCCGTCAACAGCGAAGCGTGACGAATCGCGATGGAGACGTCAATTCCTATACATTTTCGAAAAAACCAACAAGTAAAGTACAAAAAACGAACAACAACAAGAAAACAGTGAATGGAACGAACGGGGGAGACTCAACGCGGATTGTCGTGACGATATAACGTTAACATTCAATTTTACAATTAATATAAAAAGCGAAATTAAATAGTGACGGATGGCGCAATGAATCATACTATTGACATAGTTTTTGAATGATGTGCAAGGGCTACAGAAGTTTGTACGTTTCATTTTTTTAAATAATTAATTTAAGTTTTATAGACTTGTTGTTGTAGAAGTCGAATACAAGTACTATTTTTTATGATAACTAAGATGCATTTAAAATGTAGACAAAACACCGTATAGAAAGAAATACAAATTATAAATATGCATTTTACCAAATGTAATGCCAGAATTTTTCAGACCCTTATTTTTACGTTTCTATTTGTCCAATTACAGAAAATTCCATCTCAAACGGTGAAATTACAAGAATTCAAGGACCTGGAATATTCTCCCGTGAGAGTCGTGCCACGACAATCATGACATCCACTCTTATGATTCCACGGACACTAAATTCCTTTTGTATTTATCTTTGTTGCTTAACAATTTCATTGTGCTTGTTCATTCGTCGACGTTAATATTCCTTCGCCCAGTACTCATCTTGAAACGAACAGAATTGAGACATTACGTTATATACTACAATGTGTTGTATATTTAGGTTTTATGTTAAGTATATGGCGCGATATAACAAGTTATTCATTTAAGTGGTGCTATTATTACAATCTTAACCGATGAACCGAAGTAAATCAATTTCATCCATAGCAACTTTCCTTTTGACATCTTCAAATAATTTAACTAAATGTGTTGCTTCTTAAATATAAGCAATTTGCTAATTTTGCTTACTTCATGCTGTACATTTATTTATAAACTCTTTTATGGTGTACTAAATCCCGTGCATGTTTTTATGATCTGTGGTTTTAATGACGTCACTTTGTGCTCAATATGAGCATAGGTTTACTTTGAATCGGGCATATCTCTGGCGGGTTACAGAAATGGATAGTGCTTACAAGGCCTTACAATCTGTAGGGGTCATTAGTTGTTTTGTTTTACTCAGAGAGCTCGAGTCCCCCGGGGTCTTTTGTTTCAACGATCTCTTTTATATCGGCGTTGCTCTGAATGGGTCTATTATTATTTTCTATTGAGGGCCTGTAAGCTACCGTGTTGGCCTTAGTGATTTCATTAACAGCTTTGGTTTGATTGTATTTGACAGGATTTTACTAATAATAATTTGTTTTGTCTTCTTTTACATTGTTCTGTATTAATTTTTGTTGATTGTGTGAGAAAAGGTAATTATAGTTATGATTGATTTAATGATCATATTACACATGAAAAGTGTAAATTAAAAAAGTTATTCAGTATCACAAGTAAGCGAGGAAGACTAGAAGATATTTATCTCGTATTAATGATCTATTAAAATGCTATGTTGGGCAGTTTCAAAGTTATTTTAAGCGCGGATCGTTAAACTTAACTATTAAGTTTACAACGTTATAACGAAACTTTGTTTTTATATACCGCCATTTTAAATTTCAAAGATAAAATATATTGATATTAACTGAGAATTTCGTAAACGAAAGCTGTTGAGTAATTAAATATTTTTAGTAATTATAGCGTTGTTCATTACTCACCTGAATCAATAGGCAAACCAATGTCCATTCATATAAATATGTTTATACTCTCTTGTTTGTAAATCTTTACTTTTGTTTTTTTGTTTTTAAATAAGTAATTTTTCATATTGCTCTCCGCTTAGTAGATTAATTGTTTTGATAATGTACAGTTTATTGTGTTTAGATTTTAACTTCCTTTTATGAACTAACAGTTGACATAAATTATAGGTGTCAACAAATGCAGAGAAATATATTTTTTTCTTTCAATAACGGATTAAAAGCAATTTATATCATAAATAGTCATGTAATGTGTAATAAAAGCTATTGATTGCTCAGTTATGAGATTAAAAGTACCAAAAATAAACTTAACTCTGTTCATCAATTCAATAATGAATGCAAACATTTTATAAGCATAAACGAACTCAATATCAGTATCAACAACGCTTCCAATAAGTGCTGATACAATATTTGGGCGTTTCAAGCTCGCTCTCGTAATCGAAAAATGATAACCATCGTGATTAACCAGAACCCTGGGATACCGTGCTTTAAAGAATCCATTCACACCTTCATTCTTGAAATAATCATCAACGTGGATGTACCAATTAACTTCTGGATCCAATCTTATGACATTCTTCTGATAAAATTCTACACAGTAACACTAGTTTATAATTTAATGTTCTGTAGATTTACATTTCTGATTTTGTTTTGTTTCAATAATGTGGGCGTGATTTTATATTCGAATTAACGTCAACATATCTTGTCAATGCAACCATAATGTTGTGTGATTTAAATATTGATATACTGTATTCTGTATTCATTCATATATTTTTTATCGCAACATCAAAATTAGTACGTATAATAAATATGCGGTGAGTCTACAATAGGTACTTGATGATTGATTAGATAGGTATGGCTATAAAACTATACAATATAATGGTGTGGCAGGTCACGTTATAAAACACTAATCAAAACTACGGGTATATTAGTTTGTTACAACAGACGTGTGCCATCACCGAGGCCTGTGATTAAAAAAAAAGAACCGTAGGGGGCGGACGCCTGCGGGTGTAAGCTATACTGTAATTATTAGACAAACGCCCGAACTCAAAAACGCCGGCAATGCGCCTGCGCATCTCAAGACACACATCGAAAAGTTTATTCGCACACAAGCACACACAATACAAGTTGAGCTTAACATCATAATTACGAGGGCCACTGACGTGCGTCGAGCTGTAACGAGCTTAAACAAAATGGCGGCAAATTTTATTTATACACAGCGGAGGTGTATCCCAGCTTGATAACTTGATAGGATTTTATAGACAATGGTGTTTATAATGTCCAAGTTAATTGGTATGTAGTCGGAGCGGCTGTGCTTGTGCCAGAACGCCCTCACCTTCGGGTAAGCTGTCGACTTTTGGTTAGGGTTACTCAAAAAGATAAACATTTTAGGATTTATTTGTTTTTTATATTAACTGTGTTTGTTTTCATGTTCTAAATTATTCAAAAAAAAAGAACTCTGTACTCTTTTGTATACGTGTATGTGCATAATTTTATAACTTTAATTCTTAAAATCCACTCAAACTCTAACACTGATACTAAGATATATTTTATAAATGGAAGTCGTCACTTTGAATTAACATCTTCAGATAATTTTGCCAGCCCTAACCAATAACTTACAAGGATTTCAAATGAATCGTTACTAATATTAGAAATTTATCTCGACAATATTGCAGGAACGCAGCGGGATAATGTTCCCTGTAGGTCTTCTTAGTTACATATACAAGCCTGTATCTAACAAGCGCAATATAAATCTTAGCCAATTGTAAAACAAATCGATGTTGTGTAGAAACATGTTCCTATTATCAACACAATTGTTGGCATCAATTTAATAATAATAAATTAGGTATCTATTCTTTCAGAGACATGGTAACTCGTTCACCACAGCGGTCAAATCTTTATTTAATAAATATTCAAGAGTCGCTAATGTTACTTACAGCAGGCATGTTTCGATCCTACGTTGTATTAATTATGCTAACTAGTACCCTTAGAGAAAACAGCATCGTCTAATCAAAGTAGAGATTATTATTTATATAATAACTACTCATTAAATTAACAATGACTGTTATGAGAATAAAAAGAAACTTGACAACCCACACGCCAAGCCCTGTTATATGTTAATAGAGTCTTTATGAATTAAATTCTTTAGACGTACGTAATTTTTTAACAGTAGCAGGAAACATTTAAATTTGAGTTAGTGAGTGATTAATATTTATTACAGAACTAAGCACGGTAGGTCGCTTCTTTGTTTGGAAAGGGCTTATGTAATGGGACTCGAAGATGTTAATTTTATGAATGAATTTAATTATTTTTAATAACTAGCTTATGAATTTAAAGTTATAGGTCTTTTTGTAACTACCACTGTAAAAGAAACCGAAATATAATGTTTAAATGACGATATTTTCAATGATGCCAAAGATAATACTAAACGAGCTACACTCATAGGGATAGGACGTTTGGAAGCAAACCAAGAGACGTATCTCAGAGAAGACATTGAAGCAGATAAAAACACAATTGAAATAAAAAGGCCAAGACCTCTTAGAAACACTCCTCCAGATCTTCACAAAGATAACAGCAGCCAAGAAAAATCACACGAATTAAGCATTCCTAAAAGAGCTGTCCGGCCACCAAATTAAGCCGAGTCGGCCGTGTAGAAAGAAAAATAACATACAAATAAAGTTAATCAAGATTGTGGGAAGAAAAAGAACTAAGTAATTATTAAAACAAGATTATTATCGAAATCGCTATAAGTCTTGTTCCACCAAAACAAGTTTCCTAAAGATTAATAATGGACACCCATCATTAACGCTTCTAACAGTAATTGCCTGGCACTATTATGATGAATTGTTATATTTTGTGGGTACAGTCTCACCGGGTGTATTTATCGAATGCTCCAAGAGATTATCGTCCTAAATTGCTCACGGGTAAGTAACAGTTTTGGTCATTAGAGTGATAATTACCCAAATAAGTTCCACGCATCCAAAACATCTGCTCTTTAAAAAGTTTCATGCCGTTAACGAGACACGTTCAAATTCCACCGTCAAAGTATCATAATGTCTTTTTAAATGGAAATAATATTATTTTCGTTATACAAAAGCTAATTTGTTTACGAATCTCGACCGAGTCACAAAAGAACTTAGTCCTATCTTATTTAAATTAGGTACTAAAATAAATACAGTAAGCTCGGATGGCTAGGAGAGGGGTTCTCACAACATGGAGCGTTCCGACGGGCGCTCTTAACCAAATTGTATTACTTTGCATTAATTTTTGACAGTCTTCTTGGACCTGAGCTCACCTAATATTTTTATATTGGCCGTCATGATACTGACAATATCTGGGGATTTTGTAGCTTTATTCGTGTTGTTATTTTGAACTGAAGTTTTTTGTTATAAATTATTAAGGAGGTAATGTTTATACGTCAAGTGAAAAATTTGTTTGTAGCATAATGAACGTTATTTTACTGAAAAAATATTCTATCATATCTTCAGTAGTGAAAACATAGTAAAACCTTTGTACAACTACATTAAAATTGTACACTTTGAAGTGTGATACTATCATAACTTCAAAGTCAATTCTTAATTCACATAGAAATTGAAAAGCTTTTGAAGTTTTTTTCAATATGGCCGCAGTACATTCATCAAAGCGTGTTGGTTTTAAAACATCTCATTCATTCAGTATCGGTTTTTGCCGCAAAGGGAATTAAAATAATGAAGGTTAAACGCTTGTTGGTTGATTTTCAAACACCACATCTAATAAATGGGTGTTTACTAATTATTTGTGATTGCCATTTAAACCAATAATTACCCGCTTTGTAGACGAATAACAATAAATGGTTGAGTTTCACTGTCGGTATAAAACTATTGTTTGAATTTGGTTTAACTATTAATCCGCTAGTGATTGATTTGCATGGAATGATTGCCGTGTAAGGAATTGGACATAATTAAACAAATTAAATAATCAACCATGAAGCAACGGTAGGTTATTTTGCTGAGTATCTAATGCTTGAAACTAGTAGAACAAAATAAGCTTCTATGAAAAATTGCATTATATTTTTAAAAATAAACTAAAAATGGTAGGACTACATTGAGTTCCTTTTAATTATAACTAATATAAGCTATAACTAATCTACATGTACACATATTAATAAGTGAAGTAAATATTTTGTACACTTTTGTACAAAATACTACTTGCAGAAGACCTTTTTTGTACATTCAATTGGTGTATTTTGTATGCGTTAACGTCATAGTACTTGTCAAAACATGCCCGCTTTTATTAACCAATACTTTTTGTACAGTAAATCTACTTTGTGCTGCAAGCCTCTGCGTTGAGCGTTCACAACAAACGTGGCTCGGTGTAAGGCCAGGAAATTTGCACCATAAATTATTACTTTATAACTTAGAACACTTAATTTGCCTTTACTACCTTATAAGTTATTTTGTAAGCATACTTCTTTTACTTTAAAAGCTAAGTGCAGATGCTTGCTGAGGAGTCTGCCTTCGGAAAAGTCACGTGTGTTAGTAGGATTTCATATAAATAAAACTGTAAGTAATTACAGATTTATTTTAACGTAAGTAAAGGTACCTTTACTTTACGTAAGTAAAGGCTGAAATTAACATGCAGTACTATCGAGTGCAACAATTAAGTTGTACAAAATGTTGTTAGTAATGTGATTATTTTAACTACATCACGTGTGATATTGAAAGTGAAAGCATGCGTACAGTAATCAGAGCCTGTTAATACACACTATTAATAAACATGATACTGGGACGCGTTCATCAGCTGGGCGCAATTTCACTGAGATATGAGGCGTTAACGATTCAGATCTTTGAAATTATATATCATTAATTGAGACGTCAGGATCGCAAGGAGTAAGAAAAAAGGAGAAGAGACGTCTCATACTAATTTAGATATCAAGCCAACGAGGCCGACAAATTGTTAGCCATTCGTACTGGGTTCGTGGAATTAAGACATCGGTCGGTCGCTTTGTTCCCTGATTATTTTTAGTTGCCGACATCTCAATCGAAGTGGGCTGTAGTTCTGTGGTATTTGCTGAGGAATCGGTTGCGAGTTACAAGATCTCTCCATTGAGAGGTTTCGTGGTATAATATAATATTGTAGTCCGTGATGCCCTTAATAATAATAATGCATCAAATGCACATGATGGTATCAATGTGGCTATATTACAGATCCTGGATAAAATCTCTTATACATTGACGAACCCCTAAATGTTAGTTTTCCATATACCTTACCAAAAAAACATTTTTACATTATCAACTACTCTTAAGTAGTTCCATCACCTGGCTTTAATGCGGCATCTGGTTTACATTAAAAAAACTTATTTAATAAGCTTTCCTAATCCCAAACTGTCGCTAGTCCGTAAATTCGTAAAACCAAGAAACAATTTGCCTTTGGAGGACCCTTAAATAAAATCCAATGTTGATAACAAGATGTAACGAAGAACCTCATTAAACAAACAAATTTCTTAATGAAACCAGACATCAACGTTGTAACACATCTTTAAAACAAAACAAACGAACATTATAAGCAAACTATTCAAATTGATGATTTTGAAACGCATTGAAATGCAAATGCGGTACTCGGACAAGGGTTAATTGATGTTAATAATAAATAATAAAAAGAAACAAGTAACGTTAGAGACGTGGCGAGAAATGAAAAAAGCAATTTACCGCATTCGATAGTGGAATGATCAGAGAACCAATTCCATTTGATTGGTTACATGAGTATTATAAATTGATGCCAACGACAGATGAAATGAGTTTTAGTAATCGAACCGCGACACTTAGACGATTTAAGGCGTTATTAGTCGGCGAATATTCGACTTTTAATGGGCGTTTTATGAAAATGTGACGGGCGAAATACGAGATTTATGTCTTAATAAAGATTTTCGATAAATATTTCAGGCTTTATTCCTTTGCTCATTTGACTACAAATTACCGTTTAAAAATACGTTGATGATGACAAAGGAAGTTTATAGTTTTATAATTAGCGATGATAGAAAATATTGTTTTCGACCTACTTAGTGCCTTTTGAGAAATGAATGAGGAGTTTTAAATTTATTTTCACATTTTTGTTCAGACGTTAACGCGCGTTTTTAGCCAAGAATTTTATATCATAGTATATTATACCCAGTTTAAAACTACTCTAATTTCTATTTTTTTTAATACCGATGAAAATTAAATTCTTCATCACCTAGTTAAGGTTGTTTGGATGCAACTTAGTAAATATCGGGCCCCGTGTTGTACTTGCAACGAAAGGAATACAAGAAAATGTTTTTCCATTGGTATATAATAAAAGGCAATTAAATAACATTACAAAAACAATGTTCGTAAAATCTTTAGTTTTACTTTCTTTATCTACTTTGTTACTACCTTCGCAGCTGTCTTTAATTAAACCTTTGTTTTTGTTGCTTCGTGTAACTATAGATACGTGAAATTAATACTAAAACACAGGCATCACATGAAGATACATACGAAAATTCACGCAATATTACCGCGAAATGTAGTCAACATTTTACAGTAGACATGTTCCGAAATAAGTAAGAGATAGTAAAATACAATTTTCTACATCAGTACGCTTTGGTAGTCTGATGGGCGAGGAGAGTTGGAGCAAACCCAGGCTCATTACCATATTATCCAAACTATGGAACGCGACCGGGCTAAGGTTGTTGTACGACCTACAGCTATTAATTTTAACGAACCTGTAGCCAAGTTGTGAGTTAGACTGAGAAGCAAGAACGAATATTGGCTGGCGTATTATACTTAGCTTCAGTGTTTTTCAATGTGACTAGTTACGAATAAAAAACGTATATCATTTAAAAGAATCCTTTCTATGGCCATTAGCTGTATCCAAGTAAAGTGCGGGCAGTTGCTATTCGATAATTTTTTTTAGATACAGGACTACTTCTAAATAATGAAGTTAGTTTTGTGTAACGTTACTTTTGCCAAGATGTCGTCAAGCATTAAATATTTTTAACTGTCAAGAAGTAAACATACAGCAATAGCCTGACGTTGGGTGTCTTGAGTGAGACGTCCTGGATTCAAATCATACGCACACCTCTAATTTTCAAAGAGTTATGTACGTATTTTAAATAAATGAGCACTTTGGCGAAAGACAATATCTTGAGAAAATCAGCAAGAGTTCTCCATGAAGCTCTCGAAGGCATGTGATGTCTGCCAACCGACAATGGTTAGCGTGGTGGACTATGGCCTAGACCCCTCACATTGCGAGAGCAGACCCGAGCCTAGTAGTGGGCTGTTATAGGCCGCAATCATCAATCATTGTTTTAGTATGAAAAATGTATGTATGCGCACGTCGTGCCAATGTTGAGATAAAAAAGCCTGTGTAGTGATAGTCGCGAGTTCTCAAGACTATCGACTATCTGGGTAAAAAAAACACCGTCGCTGCGTTTCAAGATGAAGCAGGGACAAACATACACACTTTCATATTTATAATATTAGTATATTAGCCATACTAACATTATTGTATGAAAATATAACAATAAATAACACAGAAAATTGCTCTGATACATAGATTGTTTACAGGATTTGTACGGATGAAAAAAACGGACTACGTCTCTCAAGTATCGAGGAGAGACATGGAATTAAAACGGTTTAATTAGTAGTTAAAACCGCTAAGATAACGCTTGAATAATATTTTATAGTTCATCGCTCGCAGTAGAACAATTCGATTATATTAAATAACTCGCATGACATACATACGATGCAAGTCATAAACCTCGCTATAATAATCTTTCCTACAATGCTTTTATCATTTTCAGCTATTCTTCCGTATATGTTAGTACCCTGTACGTGTCTGTGCATACATTTTTGTGTTTTCTCTGTCGGTTGTAAATAAAATCTGTCAATTTGTTTGCTTATAATACAATAATATTGACATTTATTAAAGCTACGCCTAAGAAGTACTTTAAAATAAAAATTATAAAACCGTAGCGTCTTTTATGCTCTTATTTGTAGATAATTCTTGATACTAAGAAACGAATAAAAAATGTAAATAGTAATAAAAAAACGTAATAAGTAAAAAATATGCTGCCTACAAACGCATTAGATTCTAATATCGATAAGTAGAAAACACCTACAGATGCAAATTTACAATCTGTATGTTAAATGTATTGGACATAAAATATTGAGCTAAGACGATCAGAGGTAATGCTGCGAGACATTAATGTCCGGCGATGGGTTTATTGCTGGTTACATTAATAACACTTAATCATTTAGAACTATTAATAGGTGTGCTGTGATCTATTGTGGCCATGTCATCTAGGGCCTCTCTAGTTATGTACGTTTATTAAGCAATGTTATGTGATTAAAAAAGTTAATAAGATGTAATAGGAACTCCAAAATGTAGTAATCATTATTAAATTTTATGGGAATCATATTTACAGATCGTCCTTTAGATTAAGAATTAAAAGACACGTATACAAAAATAATTGATAAAAGTCAGGCTTGAAGTGACAAAACTAAATGTTGAAACTGTAGCTATAAAGAGAAGAAATCCATAATCCTGTGACCCAAACATAAATATGATTCGGTTTCATTTTACAAGCATACTTGGCGACGTGTAAAATATTGTTATCGATAATAAAACTACTATAACGCGGCGATGACTTTATGCAGCGAATCGCATCACGTATTAAGAAATCCGAGAACACCATGTAAAGCAATCTTACTGGAAATAAAACAACCGAGCTTTTATGAATAAATTATGGCAATGTAAAGTATGATAAATGATGTAAAGATTGTAATGGAACAGCTTGAGTTGTACAACTGACAGCACAAGTTGCCGATTACAATATTTAATTCAAAGGAGATAAAGACGTTGGGTGTGTTAATTTAGAGAACGATGTAAGTGTCTGTTTGGCTGATTGTACAGACGCCGCACATCGAGCGCAGCGGGTGGTTCGACTGAGAACTAGTATCTTAGAGGGTAATGTAATAATCTAAGTATCTCTCGGCCACGTTAACAAGACACCTGGCAAGCGAGAAGTGGAGCACGAAGGCATTGTAAGCGTGACTGAGAGATAACGCTGGCGACACGCTGAGGTCTCCGTTTACAGTGGATGGACTCGCGTCGATGATAACTCACGATGCAGATGATTAAGATGTTACGAATAATATGTAAAATCTGACGTTTTGGGAGCGCGGGTCACTGGGTCGGCTCGGGTCATAATTAAGCTATTATTGAGAGGCGTGCGGTTCACGCGGTATTCATTATTTTTTTATGCTGGTACCATTATTCAGTTAATTTGAATAACGATTATGTTATATTTAGAGTCAAGGAATATATATATTACATTTTACATTTACTATAAATTATAAGTAATTATTGTGAGGTCAAGTTGAAAATTCTAAATTTTTAGTTTTACATTTTATTCAGGCTTTTCATAGTTTACTTGCCTTAGACCGATTTGCGCAAATTAACGTCCATTATGTAAACGTAATCTAAGTAAACGTAAGTCTGAGTTACTTTACAGAAAGTTCCTTATATCAATATTTAGAATATAACCCAGTGGGATGAAAGAGTGCCATGTCTTTACAATTATAAAAATATAACAAAAATATTTTAATACATTTTAAACTATCCAGATTTTTTTATTGTTTAATACAATTCAATGTCATGCCACAGTCCATTAATCGTAGAGAACCCAAAAATAATCTATATCATAATCTTATTTCGACTTATTTCTTGATGCTATAAAACAGAGTTTAGATCTACAATCTAAGCCCACAACATCGGCCTTAGATTTGATCATGCAAATTAGTGTATTCTTAAAATTCAGCCACCTCAAACACGCTTTCAAAATCAATCCAGAGCCTCGCTGCATCTTAATGCATGCTAAAGTCAGTTCGGAACTTGCATATGCAGCACGCAGCAGACTGAGATTAATCGAAATCGGATCCAAGTAGTTCGCTCCCCTAATGTTTGTTCTGACTTGCCAATTTGATTTACTAATACTTGCGGCAACTCCCTCCATGTTTGTTTGAATTCCTAGTGTCAGTTTATCGTAATTCCTGAAGATTGACTCTGTTGTGACTCTGTGGTTTGCATACTATTGGGAATTATTACAGTTCATCTAGAACACCATGCAAATATATGTATATTGAATCCTCGATGCGAAAAGTGGAGTGTTGTAAACTTATAATGCTTCCTGTGTGTGTGCATGTTGTGGAAGCATTCATGGCCCGGTGGTTGTTTCGATTGAAGACGATCGACAAAGTTAAGCAACAGTGAGCGCGGTCTATAGGAGGATGGACTAGTCTTGGCAAAAATACCATCAGCGTTCAAGAGTATCGTTAAGGTATGTCGATGGCCTTCGGGCGAAATAAAAGCTTTCGACAATTGGGTTTGCCACTGCCCACTGGACATAAGTGGCCACACAGTTTTTCAAAACCGATCCATCTGTGGACTTTGTACATTACTCACTACATATTTTATGTTTTCTGAAGTCTCTGTTAAATCACTAGTACATGGCATCATAGCTCCTAAAAAGACGAACTTTCATCTGTCATTCTGTGTTTTTTTATAAAGGAGATTCTGTTGAAAGAATCATTAGGAATGTCTTGAGATAATCTATCAGCTATAGATACCAGCTGTTTGAAGATTGTCAGATCGTCACTGCAGCCCATGACAGTTGCACTACCGGGTTCGAGTTCACAATGTGAGGAATATAGGCCATTATCCACCACGCTGGCCAAGTACCAATTGCTAGATTTCAAGAACTTTACAGGAAAATCTTACGTTCTAGGTTTCCTCCCGATATTTCCCTTCACCAATGCAAATGGGAATTAAGTATCCGCACATAATTATTGAGCGCAGGGATTGAACCCCCCCGTTTGAGAGACCATCGTCCAACCACTAGGCTAATCACTGTTTTAATGTCAGCTATATAATATTAATCACGTACATATATTAGTTATACTCGAGATGTTATTTGAGTTCGGTTGCGATCGAGAAAGTTGTAGAACTGCGTGAGAATTTGCATAATTTCCAGAACTTGTGTATACTGTATATTAACAGTTTATTTAACAAATATATTTGGTTCAAGTAATAATTCGCCCTCACTTCGGGCTGTGGAACATCATTTTTACGTTTCATAAATACGGATAGAACTCATTTTTTATCAGGTATTCAAGACTCTTTTTGTATTTATTTTTCCTACTTATGCTTTTCCTGCTATAGCTCTAAATATGTAGTAGTAATTCTTATATGTAACTGTGAGTAGGAAAAGAGAACTTCTTGGGATTAAAGTAGGTTATTAATACAAAACTTATTGAAATTTTCTAATAAAGAAACCTTATTCACAATATATACGTGGTCATTATTTCACATTTAATACACATTTCAACATGTGACGTATCTTTCATAAAATGATATCCCAATTTAAAAATTTAAAACACAGATGCAATATTCGTGAAACGTTTGAACGACAATATAAATAAAAGATGTGAGGCGACTCGAAGTGAAGTGCTTGTTAGACTGTGATCTCCGAGTGGACTCTTAAGCTGCTTACTAACATTCATGTCTACAATAGTGAACCTCGATATATGCTAATTCTGCTGTGATTACCGTCTGTGATACAAATTTTAGGGTTCCACATAAAATTACAAATAAAATAATAGTTGTCTTGAAACAAGTTTTATTAAAAATATTTTAAAACAAGCTTTAATTATAGATTCATAATACAAAGAAACACACATTATTTCATAACAGTATTGTTAACCGTTAAGGAATTCCCTTGTCTGGAGCCAATCCCGAACGTTGTGTGGCTCAAATATGACGGTGGAGTACTTCAGTGGCTTCTTCAAATGTAGAAGCTCTCTTTTTGCTTTTTCTAATTAACTTTTTTGAAAAAAGTTAGTTTTTCAATAAAAGTGCAAATGTAATTAGTGTATAACTAAGTAAAACGCAAGTTTTTCCAAAATTATTTAACGATTCTCGGACGTAAAAGTTGTCAGTGTGGTTTTTTAGAACCCAATTTCACAATGGAGCGTAAAGGGATATAAAGTATAGGGAAAATTTGCAAATATACGAATAATACTCGAAGCTAACTTAGCGTCACATTGAAAAGATATCCAGACTAGACTTATCCACATATTATTCTATGTATATGTCGTTAAAACTGGAGAAAGGAAATGCAGTATTATAAGTTACCAGTTATCGCAATTTTAATCGCAGTTAACTTATGGCTGGCATGATGGTTTACTGTTACGATTTTCACACGATGTCATTCGAAGATAGTTAGCCTTTTACTCGTTAAAAAATCGATACCTTCTACTCGATATTTACTAGGCCGACCTGGTAGGCTAGTTGGTAGGAGCTTATCTACTGAATTGATCCTGATTTCGATTCCTGACCGATACTTTTGTGACAGTTAAATATAATATTTGTTATCACGTGTCATTTTTGATTGGATATCTATCTTGACAGCAGTGATATCTTGACAGCGTATCTGTTGTTCGAATTCAGCCTGGATTTGAACCTCTAAGTTTTAAGGATTAGAATTCAATAGTAACTTAGTTCGATAGTGCTTTATTGAAAGTTTCCAATACAGTTCGTAAGGGTGTGAGAAGTCTACCAAGCCACAGTTGGCCAGCATGCGGACTATGTGTGGCTTTCTTCAAATTGCTACAGGAAATCCGAGCCCACAAAGTGTTATAGTTATGGATTACTATGATAATGAACTTTCTTCGGCACAAGGAATTCTAGCGTGAAATTTTGACGGTGTGAGTATTTATTATTATAACATACATACCCATGTGTACGCAGCAGGTGATCGGAGCTAAGATGTCAATAAAAGATACGATACTACAGAGCAGGTCTGGAGCTTAAAATATAAGACAAGGAACCCTTAGAGTTCAATCAACAAGCTTTTCTAGTATAGGGTCATTAGATTTCTATTGAGTATGTCTATTCGCTTTATCTTCATTCGTCCTTATAAAACAATTCTTTATCTTTAATCTTCAGTAAAAGTTACTGTCTACATAACTTTTATATTGAGTTGATGACGTACAATAAATTTATTATTGTTTGCGCAGCGTCAGACAAAAACTGTCATCTGTAATGATGAGAGGATGCGCCGATTGATGTTTTTGTAGCCAACCCGTTTCGAGCAACACTTGAGAATGCTGCATCGAGGAGTCACCTGATGGATTTTCTGAGAAGAATGATCTAGATCGAGTAAATATCACACGTAATTTTGAAGAAGATAGCAATATCAATGACTGTAGGCGTTAAAAAGTATTTAAAACTTTGAAGGCTGGATTATAACTAACTGCTAACATAACTACTGCCGCCTAGAGCATAATCAACATCGCCGTTCTAATATCTAGAATAGTTTATTTTACTGCTCCAATCAATTTAATAAAACTTTTGGTTAGTGGTAAAAGACTGGTACAAAATTCAGCTAAATCAAAAGATAGCATAGATATTATCAACAAGTTCTCGCCCATAAAAGAAGTGACAGACCCGCGTGCTTCAACAGTCTCAACTGCAGGGAAAATGAAGAAAGAAGGGAAGCAGTAAACTGTTGAAACTGACCAATAATTCTTACTAGTCCCAGACTCACCAACATACAGCTTCAGGGTGGGTGGCAGGAAGAATAGGAAGAAGGAATACTAATGAATGAGAAAAAAGAAGGAGTCTACATTCACAAACTAATTTTACTTAAACTTTGGAATATAAGACAACTAACATTTTCTCCAAGACTTATTAAAAATGACAAATTATCATGAAAAATTAGACCACCTTTTAGATCCAGGAAGTTTTATCTCCTGGGATCTAGTCCAGCCATACTTTAGAACGCTCCGAAAGCTCTACCTTGTAGAGTGAAATATTACAGGTATTACCAGTATTTATGCTAAGGCGAGGATAGTTGTAAATAACTAA
Source organism: Asbolis capucinus (assembly GCA_018249125.1). Lineage (NCBI taxonomy): Eukaryota > Metazoa > Arthropoda > Insecta > Lepidoptera > Hesperiidae > Asbolis > Asbolis capucinus. The sequence goes on from DWJZ01000675.1 coordinate 23,043, forward strand.
AGCCTTAGACAGCTATCGATGTAAACTTGAAACCCATTCTGGTCGGAGAATTGTAACACTCAGAAGACATTCGTATCAGACGAATGGTGTTCAATGTAAATTTATTGTATGAATAAGATTACAAGCTTGCAAAGATCTTGTTCGACCACGACCGAACTGTTGCAACGAGTATTTTACTTGTTGTTGAAGTTCAATTCTTAATACACGATAGGACACAAAACCTCTCATGGGTATCTAAATGATGTCAGTTGATGGTTTCTTACTTCTCCAGTGAATAATTATTTATGAATAACTAGATCAATACACGAACAATTCCCATATTTAATGATTCGGCTTCATGATACAGCTATTAACCATAATCCTTTCAATATAACCTTATTTTGAGAACATGACTAATAATGGTAGAATTAGATAATTTGGTTTGTTGAGTAGTAGATTGATGACTCATTGCAAATAAAGCCGAAAAAAGAAAGTTTTGATTTTATTAACTTAATATATAACATATTCATGGACCATAAAGTCTTTTTATCGGTGAATATTCAATACAACTTTCCCCAAATATTTAAATCACAGGTACAAAATTCGTCCGTTAACAACACACAATTATCATCGTCCAAATTATTTGTCGGCCATCAAAAATAATTGCGACAACGAAACGATTGTAATTAAAGCTTCTTGTCCCATTGTTTTCCGCTTCAGCATGTTAATGACCGATGAAAGTACGTTTCACTGTGTTTCCTGTGGTTCACTGACCGACACACTCTTCATTTCTTACATCACGTGCATCAACAATCAACATCCTTTATTGTTAATTTTTGTTCAGTAATTATTATTGGGATTTACTGCTTTAAATTGTCATAATTATGTTTTAAATAATCAATTGCAGTTAATATTCATAAAGAAATAATGGTCAATAAACTTAATATGCAAACCATTTGGGAGTCCTGGATCAGTAACAGATAAGAATATTTATTATATTAAGTGCACGACAAAGAATATTAAATATTCACACCCTAATTGGAAATGAAACAAGTTGCAAGGTTATTTTTGTGGAAAACTTAATTTATTATGATTATATGAAGTATAGTCTGTCGTCCACTAGATATAATAAGAAAAAATTAATATATATATCCGGGAACAGAGTGCACAAATCTAAAACAATATAATATTATTTATTGACTAACACTTTGACATTTTACTGACATTACGTATATTAATTTAATTTCTGATATGTTCATCTCATTTGTTGTCATTGGTACCTACACTAACGAATTAGGATGTATTATATTAATAAATAAATAAATTTGTATCAAATCTCAACGCAATAGATTCAGCGTCTAAGCGTAACTTTAAATTTTAAATATTATAATTAACATTGCTAACATCAGCTACGGCTTTAATAATAAATTGGATAGTATTAACATTATTTAACGGACAATCATTTGCAAAGAACATTAATCTTATGAGCAAACAGCCAATAAGAAGATATTTATCTCGCGTCATCGAGAAATCCGATTAACATAACAATATAGTTGATTGCATCCAAATCCGGTTGTTCGCTTTCATATGCAATCGGATTCGTTTCGATACTATCTACGAGTGTCGTCATATTAACTACATTATATTCGATACCATTTTTAAGCATGTCGTTAAAAATAACATTATTAATGTCTTTGAAGACTATCAAAACCATGGAAGTAGATATTTTTCCTTCTAAATAGTACAGTAGTAATGTATAGAGCTAATGTTGGTGGAACGAAAATCAACAAAGGCATATATGACATATGGTTTTGACATGACACATCTCCAAAAGCGCTATTCAGAAATCTGCTAAAGATTTTATTTATCGACTTTATCAATATCAAATGATTTTGGTATGTCTTAATAGAAACATCTCTAAATTAAATTTATAAAAAATAAACACACACTATATTTATATAGTTGATATTATGTATAATATCAAAATCCATAAAAGTATGACGAAATAAATTGTATAGGGTAGAGTAAATAATGAATTCAGACACTTCTTAAATGAAAATGAGCTTGTGATGATATCATAATAAATGTCCAAATCAATCCAGGGGAACCTACTGCCGGGATAGAATCTATCCTATGTTCATTTCCTGGACGTGGTCTATCCGTGTTCCAAATTAGATCTAAATCCGTTCACTGGTTAGCGCGTGAACGAAATAACGTTCAACTGTTTATAAACAACCAAATATCCAAACATCTTCACAATCTTTCTACATTATCCCTAAAGGTCATAATATGTTTAGACTATAAAATATTTATAAAAACCTTAGGGGTCCGTATAAAACTTTGATAATGTAACCCAATTGGTGTCAAAAGTCCTTGTATCGTGCACGCTGCTGAAATGATTGCCAACGGAGCAAACTGATGCACTAAAATTTTATAAAGGACATCGATATCTACAAATAAGTCTGCGACAACATACCTGTAACTTTGACAGGTATGTCACATTAACTACTTTTGTTGTAACCGGTTCTTCCGAGCGAGGGTAGTTTCTAATTTATAATTTTACTAGGATTAAATAAATAAACTTCGAAACTCCACAGTGAGATGTAGTTAGTACCTCACTTCATATGGTCTTATTCGTGTCCTAATTATGTCAGGCATTATCCGCATGCTCTGTGGACGTCTCACTGAATTGAACCCTCGAAAGAGTAAAGGGGGTGGACATAAAAGCACTAATGAGCCACACATTAGCGACCCGTTAGTCGTTTTGTCGACTCCACTCATTTCTTTTCCTCCGTGTTCAAACAGAAAGGAAATTTTAGTTGATTTCGTTTCCAAAGTTTTAGTTAAGCACAATACATGTCAATTGACTCGGAAATAATCTGCCTTCTGAGGGCTGTCTTGGCGCACGCTGCCTGTGCCATTGGAGTTACACAAAGATCATGTACCGTAGGATTGCTCGTCTTCAGTAGTTCTAAATAAAATTCCGCGACAGCATACTTTTTATCTAGAAGCCAGTATGGCCAAAATTATGAACCATAAATTTAATTAAATCGGACCATAAATTTAAAACGGACTGGAATAAAATTATGAACGTAACGCGACCGAACCCGCGGGACTCTAGTATCTAGATAAAATTTGCACAAAAAACACAATTTAAAATGATTTCATAACGGATGGATCCGTTACTTTATGGTTCCCTTCTCAGTTTACTAGAAAAAAGTTAGAAAAAATGAACTTAGCTTTCAGCACATTTGTTCCCAATTAAATCTTTGAATTACACACTGAGAAATGTATGGTTGTGTCGGTGTCTGTCTGGCTATAATTAATATCGCCCGGTCTCCTGAAGGCACACTCGGCACATGTGGGCTTCATGTTACCGATTTATTGCGGAATAATTATATTTGTTTAATATTTTATTATGTGTTAATTTGTTGTGAGAATATAAGAGAGAATATTATTAACTAGTTTCCGCCCGCGACTTCGTCCGCGTGCAATAGTCATTTTGGGCTAACACACGTCTTCGTTTCTGTCATACATGATTTTTGCGAAACTTTAACCACTAAAAACGATAACGAATAACGATCTTTAAACTTTTACGCAGCGCACGCAGCGGAAGATCTAAACAGGAAAAAAATCTCCTGATTTTGAAACATTCGTCATTGGTGCTCCGCTGCTATTGGCCTTAGCATGATGATATATAGCCTATAGCCGTCCTCGACAAATGGGCTATCTAACTCTGAAAGAATTTTTCATATCGGACTAGTAGTTCCTAAGATTAGCGCGTTCAAGTAAACAAACAAACAAACTTAGGTAAGGTAGAAAGGTAGGCGCTTTTTTGAAGTCAGGTTCGATTTATTGGAATTTTGGAGAATGTTGAAATGATAGGAGATGCCAGGTGTCTTAGACTGTATTCTTTTATATTGCATTCATAACGTTCTTCACTAAGTTTCGTTCTTCAGTACATGTTTCTGTTAGATTTCATTGTCACACAGCAATGAAATCAGTTTACAATGAGTTAAAATGAGTAAAAGAAAAATATTCAACGATAAACTTGTCATTTACCAAATTGCCTCACGTTATATTACAACACAGTACAAATATGGGTTATTTATTTATCATTATTTATTTATTTATTTAATATTACATATATGAATAATTACTATAAATAGATTCGACAATATCACTTTAAAAACTAAGGCAAGTTTACCTGAGAGTGAGGAAGCTGTATCTTTGTAGTTATTAACGTGGCGGCTCATTCTGGTACTAAATAGTTAAATACGTACTTGAAGTCCTGTCAAGTGAAAACATTACAGTTAAAAAGTATTGTTAAAATAAAATTTACCAAAAGTAAAGCTTCAAACAATCTATAGAAACACCGAGCTACAAAAAAGTAAAATTAAAAAATATACCGCAAATTGTTCCTGTCCATTTGATAAAAAGGCCGAGCCTTCCGAAACAAACACAGACGGACAAACAAAAGGAGGTTTTAGGGTGGCGACACCAAGTTATCGTCACTAGAACCCGCTTCCAGAGATAATGACCGGTCAATATTTGAAAGACATCGACAACTATGGAATAGCTTCTTCACTTTGCTAAAACAAACACTAAATTACAACCACGAAAATTCTGCAACTCTTAACGCTTACATAATAAGGATGAAAATTGATTGAAAATCGTGTTTCGAGTTGCGCCGTTTCTTATTCCATTAGACATCGTTAGGGATATTATAAGAAAAATAAATGAGCCTAGTTACTAACAAAGTTGTGTTTTGTGGTCATTTTATGTCTTATTTTACATGTGATGATTGGAAGTTGTAGCTGAACGGTGGGAGTTAACGAAATAGCACATAATTTGAAGGCTTCTTCTGCCCATCAAATAAACATTGTAAAATAATGTTCTTTGTATGATGTAGTTCTAAAAACTTCTTGGTTTAATTTTGTGTAAACGTGTTTACATGTTGTTTTGGAGATTATTGAGAAAAAGATCATTTTTATCATTAAAAAACCTACTTCAAATGCATCCGACAAGTAATAGAATACAGCTTTCGATTAAATAAGCGCCATTCAAATCGTTAAACCCAATATAAAGTTATGGACGAATAACAAAACAAATGAAAGAAAAAGAAAAACAAAAAAAACGAATAACTCGAAAACTACCCGTCAGATGTCGCTTAAAATAAAATGAGCCTACATCGCAACGCACGCATCGATCTAAAATTATCAAAATCGCTCCACTCAGTAAAAAATTCTGAGATAACATATATAAAAAAAATGCGGACGAATTGATTAATTCCTATTTTTTTAAGAAAATTAAAGTCAAGATAAAATTATATTGTTCTTAATTTATTGAGAAAACGATAGTTTATGGCGTTAAAATTATTATACACCGAGCAAAGCTTGGTCTCATCATCATCTCCACCTGTCACCGTCCACTATTGAGCACGGGTCTCTTCTCTGAATGAGAAGGTTAAGGTCATAGTCCACCACACTGGCCAAGTGCGGATTGACAGACTTCACACACCTCTGAGTTTTGCAGACTCCCCGGCATGCAGGTTTCCTCACGATGTTTTCCTGCACCGTTATAGCGAGTGACATTTAAATGCTTAAAACGCACATAACTCCGAAAAATCAGAAGTGCGCGCCGTGGGATTTGAACCCGGACTGCCCGAGTAGGAGACCAAATTCTTAAGCACTTCGCTGTCACCGCAAGATTATTGTACAAAATACTAATTATATAAGGAAAATAAGATATAGAACGCTTCAACCTCTCACAAGGCAATATTTTCAAACTAAAAGAAACAAAACAAAAACAGATAGCACACGTCCGTCCGTGTGTCATATGCTGGCCGCTGGGACCGATGACCCAGAAACCTGGGTTCAACTTATATTCCACTATAACATCAAAGCGATTCCATTTCTTACGTAATTGTACCCTCAAAACAGGCCAAGTGTGTGTCGGGCCATGTGCTTAGTTGTCGTTAAATACATATGTACATATTAAAATTCGTGATTATGATTGGATATGTTGCTAGAATTATTTATAGGTTACTATCCGAACACATCAAAATAATTTGATCTATTCTTAGAGCTACATACACCACGAGAGACATATTAATAATAAAATACATATATTCATACTATTCAACTGTGGCTACACCCGCGTGGAAAAACTATAAAACTGTAGAACATCACTTTGCTCTATTGTCAATCATTTCCGCAGCGTACGCGTTATAAGGATTTTTTGGTACTTTTTTAACACGTTGGGTTACATTGTCAACATTTTCACACGGAT
>DWJZ01000676.1:0-29309 GCA_018249125.1 Asbolis capucinus
TTTATTGTGACTAAATGAGCTGAATTATATTATTATTATTTTATACATAATTTAGTAATGCAATTTCTTGCTGTTATAGAGTTGTACTGATACTGACGCGTAAAAGTGGTCATAGGAACTTTGAGACGAAGCAACGCAAATCGAATTTGGCTTTGTTTTATTTGTCTTTCTCCTCTCTCTAACATAGCAAAGATAGTTTAAGTGTGTCATATTACGTGTAAATTTTGTCGTGTCAGGCAGTCTTTTGATATGATATTCAATGATGGTGAAACTGGAACATGCAAATGATAAAAACTAATTTTTAGTTTTTCAAACTATCGTTGTAACTATATTGATGATTTCGAAAAAAATATTTATATTGCAACAGACATAGTCAATGTTTTAATAAACAATTTGATGAAGCGAATATGTTGGTTTGTGAAATACATCCAGGTGACAACAGAATTAAAAACAAATTGTTGGGGCAATACAAAGCAAATTACATTTCGTAGATTTGATTCTCTGTTCCAAATTTGTTTCCATAGTACGTGTGCACATTCATTCTAAAAATTTTATTCCATTCAAATGTAAATATGAATTCATACCCGTAGATGGCACTCTGGGATGTTGGTAAAGCCATCTCCACACAGCGAGCGTCTCCAAACCACACAACCAAATCGAGTTCATGAATTATTCATAAATAGATAGATATTTCATATTCTTTTGCTACCAACACTGAATAATTTGAAATGTTTGTCAATTCTAGGCTTGATTATTCGAAATGTCTTATATTTGTATCTAACGTTAATTGGGCGTAATTAATGTTGATTTTAATAACATAATACAGCAATTTTAAAGTTAAAACACTAATTCTACGGTGGTTTGATACGATCTGAAGTGTTCAAATACGGTTCGCTTCGTCTTTTGTATGGCATGCCACGAAGGATTAGAATTTGTTACCAGCGTCTGTCTTTATGCTCGAGTATAATGTAGGTGTATTCGAGACAAGAGTGAATAGGTTTGTTCTGAGTTAATGAGCTTTGCCATCTACGACTACGTCGCGACTTACCGGATGGAAGTGTAGTCGACTATTAATTTATAATATGTAAAATAAGTTAGGCATTTGCGGGCGCAGTTAAAATTAGATAAGTGACAGCTAGTGGAAAAAAAAGCTATGAGAATACCTATGCCCCAGATAATATAAACTTCACACAAATATTATTATTTACTTTACATGAAAATTGACCTGGTACCAGGCCGAAGAATCATTGTTAATCGTTGCAGCGTTTCATACGTGTGTCATATGAACTGGTGTCGGATATTCAGCTTCAGTTTTTATCATGCCGTTGAACGTTGGATTATTCCGGGATTGTTTTTGTACGCCGCAATTTCAGTAAACTTTGCCAGTGTTTTGTATGGTTTGTGATTTATATTTTAGACAAGGTCACAACTGGTCCATTTGATGGTAGCCTAGTTGGTAATGACTTCGGGTTCGAGTCCCGATAGGTCCTACTAATATTATTGATACGGAATTTTTGAGAATGAATTGATCATATTCTCATTGAGTAAATTGTTTATTAAAGTCGGTTTTTATAAGCTTTTATCTAACTTGCAGTGTATGTTTCTTGGTTTGTTCGTGTTAAATGTAACACGCTTATAGACCCACTTCTTACACTACGGAGCTGAGATTTTACACACATCTGCATTCCTTCGCAGTACGGTAATGAAAGACGAGGCGAAACGCGACGTACATACTGGCGGTGTGTTTATGACGAACGGATGAATGCTCGCCGTTCGTCGGCTCGTTCAATGGTGGAACTGGGCTGGGGGAATTAACTCATGTAATTCTTGCGCACACTCACCAAACTGTATCTATAGAATACTGAGAGCCTGCTTATTTAACTTGTTAAATTTAGTAATAAAATATTTCCTGTGTTATTACCGCTTGCTGTACAACCGTCAAAGACAGAATTATTACGGGTCTGTTTTTGACCCGAGAAATTATGCGCAGCTTCAAAGCATTTCTGGGATCGCTGGGCGAGCGATTTTACATGAGTATTTATTATTGGATTCTGTAAATAAAAAGATGTAAAATTTATAGGCAATTAATAACAGGTTTTTTGACCCTATTTTGGTTGTTTTGAGCCTTGAGGTGACCTAGATTAGAAAATCTAATGCTATGTTGGCAGTAACATTTATAGGCAATTAATTACAGGTTTTTTGACCATGTTTTGATAATTTTGAGCTCTGAGCTATTTATAGAGTAGCAACCCTAATTCGACGCTGGCAGACCAGGGTATTGACAGAAGTCAGATACTCGATGGTATGACTTCGCGGAAGAATAATAATAATAATAATAAATATCTTTGGACAACTCACACACTATTACAGTTTTAGGAAAATAATCTGTACTAAGGAGCTATAAAAGTAATCATTAACGACTAAGAATGCGGCCGAGTTTGTAAAGAAGTTCGCGTCGGTGTTCCCGTTCGATTACAATGTAAATGTCTTCAATTCGAGAGTGAATAGGCTTCTACTAAGTTAGTGCGCTTTACCATGTAATACCGCATCGGTGCTTACCATCAGGCAGAATTGCGGCCAAGTACTAATTTATAGAACGTAAAAAAAAATGTAGCTCGAAATGTACCTACTCACTGTAGCGTAAATTCTTATATGTATAATAATTCACTATGATGCATCACCCGCGTTAGTTGTACTAAAATTTCTTGCAGTTCCTTTTCGTAGAAATGTCGCTTATAAAGCGGAATTTTAATGTAACTCGCATGCGTTTATTTTAGCCCAGTACGTGTATTTTTAGTATGGTCTCACGTTCAGTTTTGCTTTAAAGGTTCTCGATGTTACTTTGAACCAATTTTAGTCAGGACAGGTGATATTGCTTGGAATAGCTTAGCATTTTGTCTAAAAAGAGATTCCGCTGGTTGTTGTCTATGCTTAGGATGCTAAGAGAAGAGATTATAGAGAGATTAAACAGATAGAGAGTAACTAATGCTTTAAAATTCTTACTAATATTATAAAAGCGAAAGTAATTGTGTTTGTCTGTCACCTTTTCATATCTAAACTGCTGAACCGACTTCGATGAAATTTGGTACAGAGATAGAATAGACCTTGAGTAAAAACAGGCTACTTTTTCTTTAAAGAAAAGGCTTGAAAGGTTCGAAATTAGGGATGAAAGTTTGCATGGGAGTCATTTATTATCGAAGATATAAGATTAATATTTTTTATTATTAAATAAATAATAAATAAATATCTTTCGACAACTCACACACAGCCGTCTGACTCCAAACTAAGCGTTAGCTTGTACTATAGTTATCGGACAACCAATAAACATACATACATATATATTTATCAATATATACTTATACACATTTTTTTACACCCAGACTCACATAACAAACATTTCTGGTCATCACAGAAAGGTTTGCCCTGGGTAGGAATCGAACCCACAACCTACCACCTTGCACTTAAGTTCGCTAACCACTAGACCAACCGGCCAATCACATATCCATATTCATGCACTAGGTGTGATTTTGATTTTAGGGGCTGAAGAAGAGGGAGGTGGAGACGGAGAAGGTAAAGAAGGTGGCTTACCACATGTACATCAAGTGGAGAAAAGTAAACAAAATGAATCGAAGGTCTTGTGTATTTCCCTTGCTACCATCACAGGGAATCCTTGTGAAAAATGAGTTTGCAAGGAATTAAAAAAGATGTAGTTTCGAATAAATTATACATAGATACTGCCACAATACAGCGATTTCATTACCTCTCAAATCGATTTACTGATTGGGCATAAAGAAGTACATTTTTGACAAAGTGTATTCCGTTGAGTGAAATTATCGTTTAGGGCGGCTTTTCTCAAATAAGCTTCAGCCGAATTTTGTGATGCTGCAACAGTTTTTAAATTCATTTTGCCTTCGTTTATTCCTTAAATGGTTTACGTTCTTAAATATAAAAGACGACGAAGATCGTTCGATCGACCTACCGTTGCTAAAATAATTCCAGCTTAAAATAAGTCCATACATATGTACTAATAATAAAACTGTAACGGGGTGCATTCTGTACAAATTTTAATGCAGAGTGGCTTTGTTATCGATATGGCCAAAACATTTTTTTTGGATTTATTGTCTGTATGTCTGTCTGTTCGAGCTTCACGCAAAATCCACTTGACAGATTTAGATGGAACTTGGCATAGTCGTAGTTTGAAACCCAAGAATGGTTATAGGATATGTTTTATCCTAGAAACTGGCATAGTACCTACAAGATTACAGGTTAAAATTAGGATGGCAACTCCGAAACCGATGGACCAATTTAGATGAAGTTTTGCGAGTTTGTGGTTTATGTAAGGACAATGGTTATAGGGTACTTTTTTATCCAGAAAACTGCTTTGTTCCCGTGGCATAGTAGGTTAAAATTTGTATGGTAATTCTGAAATCACTGGATAACTCTTCTTCCAAAGCGAAGCGAGGGCAATTTCTAGTATATAATAATAAAACCTACTCGAATCCTGTTCGACTCATCGTTGAATGTCAATCGAATATAACATTATTCCAAGTAAAATTCACCATAGCACTTCATCAAAAACTAACTTTTTTTTTGTTTAGTTTTTTATAGCTACTTAGATTTTATGTATTTGTAGACTCATATAGGTAAAATGAATATTATGTTCTACGAATGCACAATATGAATACTATATACTCCACTAATAAGTTAAAAAAAAAACAATGAAAATATTTCTAGACGAGATGATAGTATTAATATGTTCTTAGCCTTAGTAAATACTCGCTAAAGATTATTAGTACGTAACCTCTGATTGTCAAGGAACTTAGATGTATTTCGTTGTCTACCCCCAAATGGACTCAAAAAAAAAATTGTTTAAAAATCCAATACGTTAGTAAGCTAAATTACTTAGAAGATAAGTTAGTATTGTAAGTTAGTAATGTAGGTACAGTTCTGACCTGCGAGTTTATGACACATAAAATACTTTTATTCAAAAATCTTATATTTTCTCTAATAGTGATTGTGTAAATTATTATGAGGAAATAAATATATTTAACCGTCAAAATTCTTTATACAATTTTTCATGTGCTAGACATATAATTATTGTCGATGTTATATTATTTTCGGACTTCTTACGATTCCCATTTATAGAATAAACCGCAGCTCGAGCTGATCTTGTAGAGTGCCGTATAAAGTATTTTGGACGTTCGATTTTATCGGCATCATACCGAATATATGTTGCTATGCTGGTATAATGTATCTAAGAACTCGATTAATGATTAATTTGTCTAATAACTCTTATAAATTTGTGTTTTTACAAGCTTTTATTTAACTTGGAGTGTATGTTTGTTTATTAGTATGTTTTTGTATTACTTTGTTATGGGTCAAATCTTGCAAGCTTAATTAGACCCACTTTCTCTTACATTACGGAGCTAAAATTTTGCATACTGCTTCAGTTCCGATGGCAATGCATTTTAATGATAAGTATGATCTGCTGCTATACTCAGGAGAAGAGGGAGAATCTGAAAAACAGCGCTGTAAGAGGTATCTAGCGCCAGTACAAGCTAAGACTCTTTCTTTGCGCACAAAATTATGCTAAGCAGATTTAAGGAGTTTTAGTTATTATTTATTGAATTGTATGGTAATAAAACTTTTTTTTATTAAATTAAACTTAATTACTATAAGCAATTCTTGTACAAATATATATGTAGTGACTTGTGACTATGTATATATTTATGAGTGTATAGTTATATATGTAGTTTCGAAAGCCATCAAAATTAATTTGTTGAAATTTCAGGGTTAAATAACCAATTATTAATTATAATATCATCTGTCAAATACGTAGCGTAATTTTCGGAATATACGAACAGTAGACGCCATTTTTCTTAGTTAGGTTGAATGACGCTAGATGGCGGCATTACTAATACTAAAACGAGGAAACTCGGCCAGTCAGGTACTCTGACCAAGAACCAAGATAAAATATTCAAGGAATAGCCGCTTCCTTTGTTTCTTGTCTTTCCTCGCGCGCGCGGGCCTATTGCTTCCTTTCCGACAGGCAACGCGGTAGGAACATCCCAGTGTGGTGTTGCTAATGTTCATGGACGGCGGTGATAACCATCAGCTGACCCGTCTGCTGGTTTGGTTGCTTATCACAACATAAATAACGATTGTTTGTTTGTTTGTTCCAGTTATCGGCGACGTTGCTGGTGTTCCTACACCTATCGATGCACGTTGTCGACGAGGGTTATGCCGTCAATCCTAGTAAGTAATAAACGTATGAGACCTGTGTTAGCCATACGCAAGGCTGCTCAACTCCGGGCCCCCGGGCCATAATGTGGCCCGCTAACGGATTTTAAATGGCCTGCACAAGTATTTTTGTACAACTTTTTTATTACGCAAGTCCTGAGAGTAATTAACTAGGAATGACTAATGGCCCTCAGTAAATTTATCATACCTCAGTTTGGCCCGACTATAAAAAAGGTTGAGCATCCTTAGCCTAATGGATTTAATTGGTCTCTCTAACAGAAGATCCTAGGTTCAAATCTTATGCACACCTCTAATTTTCAAAGTTATGTGAAGGATAATATAGTAAACAAACGTTCATTCCTGAGAGTTCCCCAACGTTCACAAAAATATTTAAAGAGTACCAACCCGACTGTGATATGTACCCCTCACATTGTACGAGGAAACCTGAGCCCAACAGTGGGACAGTGGGATGCAATGATGAATCAACATATGTGCCGTCTTTCTTTTAGTTATAAATAACCTGTGTATGAATTCTACTTCGAAATAGTTAAGCAAAATCGGGCGCAGTCGGTAGGAGGATGGGTGACCGCTAGTGACAAAAAAATCATCAGCGCTACCATGTTTTAAACGGCACGAAATGTCGTCGAACTCGGTTCTTATCGTTAGATTACCGATCCGTTCCCTTAACCTAATCCTAACGAGACCGAGAACGTAATAGAGTTTTATGATATAAGCAAAGACTGATTAGTCACACAATAACTGCAACCTCGTTCTTACTTTATTTCGGAAGGTAGCCAAAAGCTAAATGAACGAGTTGATTGCTCAAAGAATCTTGTTAACTTGTTAAACTGTTTCAACAAAGTAACCATTATGTTTTAGTGATAGTTTAGCTTTGTTACTAACTATTCGTAGCTAGTTTTCGCCCGCAGCTTCGCCTGACGTTGATAAGAAAGAGCCTATGTATTATTCTAGACTATAATCTATCTCTGTGCCAAATTTCATCCAGATCGGTTCAGCAGTTTTTGCTTTAACAAACCCACACATTAGTCCGTCATTACAAACTTAGGTTTGATAATTATGACAACAAAAAACATATTTACATATGTCGCAGGTATTTTGTGGTTCGGCTGTTTAGGTACGGCGTCCTCAGCTTAGAAACGCTCGCTGGAAAATAATATGCCGAAGGCAAAATATATCCAATCTATTATACATACATAACAAGATGTTGAATAGAAATAATATAATTCAATTCGTTTTTAACATTACAATGTTATTTGTTATTTATTTTATTTATATTTTTTTTATTTATGTTTTATTTATTTAAAATTTATGTATTTTATATTTGTTTTATGATACTACTAGAAATTGTTTTCGCTTCGCTTCGGAAAAAAGATTGGGAAACTATCTTATCCTATATACCTATCTAATCCTATCCTTCTCACCATATAAATATATCCTACAAACATGCACAATTGTGTCTAAAATGGTCCTGTTTTAGAGTTACTAACTTTAATCTATTATCCCATGGGAATAAAGCAGTATACTGGGATAAAAAGTATCCTATAACCATTGTCCTTACAAAAGCTACAAACATGCTAAATTTCATCTAAATTGGTCCATTGATTTAGGAGTTGCTATACGAATTTTAACCTGTTATCCTGCAGGAACAAAGCCATTTCCTGTAATAAAACCTATTCTATAGCCATTTTCGGGTTTTAAACTTTGATTATGCCAAGTTTTATTTAAATCTGTTCAGTGGTTTTTGCGTGAAGCTCGAATAGGAAGACATAAAGAGTAATAAAGACAGATTGTTTTGGTCTCTATATCGATAACAAAGTTTCCCTGCATCAAAATTTTCAAAAAATATTTAATGTACAGAATTACCCTGTTACTTTTATTATTCGTATAGATTTGTAATAGTGGGTACCAACAATATTTTGAAGAACAAATCCCGCCAGCATCAACGGTTTCAGTAATCAAAAGACAATACTAGAAACACAAAACCTCAGAAATTACTAGACCTTGACCTTAACAGAATTATATTCTTTAGCTGTGATTAATTTTCAAGCTCGTTCCATTGTGCCAGGTTTTAGTAAAATATTTTCCATTTATTTGATTTATGATGGTTAATTGTCAGCATCCAATTAGATTGGCCTGTCAGAATTCGGAAATAGAACGACGAATATTTGGCATCTGATTAGGTTATTGAACCCTGTGCTATGTTTTTCGTAATTTACACAATATGTACAATGTTTTAAGTATGGTATCGTTTATTCCACTTTCGTTCCATTGTTACGAGTTTATAACGTTGGTTTGTATTTTTGTATATTATTTTGTATTATTTGTATATGTACATATATTGTTTGGTTTGTTGGTTGTGTACGGGTCTCGCCTTATATTGAGGAGGCCTAGGGCACACTCCACCAGGCTGCTCTAATGTGGATTGAAGGGAAAAACTGACTGTGACATTTGCCTATTTGTGTAAAACAGTCTTCTAAAGATTAAACATTTAAAAAAACCTATTTGAAAGACAAAACTGTTTTTTTTTTTAAATTCTTATGTAGTGTTATTAATTTAATTAGTTTTATCTTTCTTTTTTATATTTATTTTTGGTAAATTGGTACTTTAAATGTTTTTTCTAAATATTTTAACCATTAGGTGAATAAAAAGTCCTTTATAAAATTGACAAATGTTATTAGTCGGGAATTCTTTTCAACCTTTGGTACAGTTCGTTTTTCTCTTCTAAAAGAAACTTGTAAATGAAATTCTAAAATTATAAAAGAAACTTGTTAATAATTATGTAACAAAATTATACTTTAAAAGAAATTAAACGATTCGAACTCTGACCTTCCTTCATTCAACTAGATTATTTTTTATTTAATACTAAAATATTTTTTTGTTACACTAATGTTTGCCCGCGGTTTCGATCATATGGTAGGAACGTTGATAAATCGTTACCTACATGTTATTCCTATAATCTATATCATTCAGAAATTTCATTTAGTTCTGTTCAGTAGTTTTTACATGAAGGCGTAACAATCCATCCATCCTCACAAACTTTCGCGTGCTTTATTAGTATGACTATAAATTCATGTGATCCTGCTAACTTAGTTATATTATAAATGTGTAGCTGTTGAACAGATTAAGATGATACGTAGCACACGGATAGATCACACCCAGGATGTCAAAATAGGATACTTTTTATCCCGGCAATAGGTTCTGCAGATGGATGTGTACATTTACATGTTTGGTTGTTTGCAGTGCCTCCACGCCTGATTTATTAATTAAAATAAATCTTGGCACACATAGCTTTAAGTCTGTGTAAACACATAAGCTACTTTTTATCGACAAAATATGATGCGGACGGAGCCGCGGGCAAATACTAGTAGTTTCATAATAGGTTTCTTAAACAGGTCTTGTCAACAAGATATCAAAGTTTATCTCAAGACAAACTGTATGTGTGTGTTTGGATACGTGGGTATGAACGTACAAGTTGAATAATGTATGAGGGTGAGTCTGCAGGCGATAACCCAAAAGTAAACATTGGCATAGTGACCTATCATAAGTGACCGTATTAATATCTTCGCGATAGTAAAACGGCAGTCCATACATTTCGATACACACAATTCGACAGGCCGGTTGGTCTAGTGGTTAGTGAATCTGACTACTACACCGGAGGTCGTGGGTTCGATTCCTACCCAGGTCAAACTTTTCTGTAATGAGTAGCAATGTTTGTTCTGTGTGTCTGGGTGTGTAATAGAAATCTCTATTTAAGTATGTATTTAAAAGTATATATGTATGTTTTTCAGTTATCTGATCACCATAGCACAAGCTAACGCTTGGGATCAGATGGCCGTGTGAGATGTCCAAATATATTGTCGCGTAGATTCTTTAAATTTAAAATTAGAATTTCTAGAACTTTATGGGCGCAATACAAATGAAAACACAGGACAGAAAATGTGTGAGCAGAATAGAAGAAATTTAAAAATAGAACTTCTGGAACGTACAGGAAAGCAAAAGTGTGAGCAGGATAGAAGAAATTTGAAAAAATGTTTGAATTTAGAATGTTCCTTCGAAATTAGGGGTATATAAGGCGGTCGGAGATACGGGGCAGGCAGTTCAGTTTCGAAAACGAATTCGGAAAGGAGAGAGAAGAAAAGTTAAGAAGTGACTAGAGCAATTAGTGTACAGTGCAGTTAGTGTAGTGACGTGAGTGTTGAGGAATTAGTGCAGAGACATTGGTGCCTGTGGTTATCCTGAAGTAAGTTTTAAATAAAAAGACCATCTACACAAACCAGCGTATTCCTATCCCGAACCCTCTGCCGTAACAATATAAGTAATAACTTTACAAAGTTTTATCGAAATCTGTCGGCGGGTAGATGCCTTTTACATACTAGGTACACACATTTTACGTATGTAGGGGGAATTACACTATATAAAACCTTGATTGTTAATTCATATTTTTATTTTATAGTCAGTTTTACATATATTTTGAATGTAAATAGGTCAAAAAATTGAGAAGTAAACTAACGTAGTAAGAGGCCGACTAGTCGGCACATGCCTAATATTCATCTAGTATCAGTTATACATAAATTAGTAAAAAGATACAAAATGTTTGTTTTTTAAGTAACTTGAATACGTATTTGTATCTGTATTTCAGATCCTTGTATCTCAAATAAGGCACCTCCCAAGTCACACTGCACATATAAATTTAGAAACATTACACGTGTTATATAGAACATACACTACGAAACACGAATAAGTTTATTGTTTCAATGGTGACATTTTTTATGTGATAAGCAGGCAAACGACCAGACGATCATCTGATGGTAAGTGATCACCGCCGCCCATGGACATTAAAAGACCAGACGGCGGCGATGCTAATGCGTTGCCCGCCAGGAGAGACGTAAAAGACCGGCATACGTCAGAAAAGATCATTGACAACGTAGTCGCAGCCAATTAAATATTATTACGCATTATTATTGATGACTCTAAAACTACTTGTCAGTCATCGCTCAAAATTGCATGGATGTGTGGGACTAATTAACTTCTTCCAGTAATTAAGAGCCAGGTTGTTGAGTAAATGAAACACTAATATGGTTAACCAGAGGTTTATTTTTTTTAACTTTTCTTAATCCTAATTGTATCCGTAGGATTGTATGACGGTGTTGAAGGGAGCTGTCGCTTTCGCCACCTTGGCGCCGGCCTCCTTCGTGATGCTCTGAAAATAAATAGTAAATATTTATAATGTATTAACTTATAATACAATTAATGTATTGGGAACTTATAATTGAAACTCAGTCAACATTTATTTTCATTACACATCAAATAATGTAGGTAAGTAAATTGATCATCATAAACCTTTAATTTTCTGTTATGCTTAATAATTATAACATTGTAGCTGGTAGATTTCTCTACAATAATTTATAAGCTATTCAGTCTGTATTTGTATTTGACTTTGTGATCTGTAATCTTAGTCACGGCTAGATCTATTTGAGTATAGTTCAAACTTAAAATAACATAATTCAGTCAGCTTAGATTAAAATTAAGTTCATTTGAATGAAATCTATTCTGTAGTAAAAAAAAATATATATAAATATATTTCAATATAATCCACCTATGACCCTTAGAATTGAAAGGAGTCAAGAGAAGTCCTGTTGGTTACCTTAAGTTTCCTCTCGTAGGCAACTCTGTGGATGGCCTTGAACTTCCTCTTGTCCTCCAGCTTGCGAACCACATCACGGTATTTCCATCCCACTTCGTGCGACAGTCTGCCAACATGACAGTACTGGAAAAATAAAGAAAAATTTATCAAAATGTAAATTAGTTACACTCAATTCAACATTATATTAATTATATATTTGTAACAGAAGATTCGGAATCAGAATTAAGCAAAGAATAATTTGAAGAAACATTATCATTGAAGTTGGAATATTTTTTTAATATGAAACACTATTATTAAGATTTAATCATCTAATAATAAATTATAATTTGATAGTTGAATATTCCAAATATTGATCATAGAAGTAAAGTGAACCTTATTCAGTGTAGTTTGATACATTCATTCAATAGTTTACTTGATTACTATTTCCCATCCCTATTGCTTCTGATGTAACACATCAGTGACATTATTCATTTCAAATTATTGGGCCATATTTGTGTTGATCTTATGACAAGTCTTAAAAAATATGTGTACTATAGTCAGCTTGGGTAACATGGGGTGTTTCAACTAAAACTTTAATTGATTTACATATCTATAAGATTATGTATGATGTTGGAAGGAATCAATGCGAGGCAACTATTTTTTTATTATAATTCAAGAAGGCAAACGAGTGCACGGGTACCCTGACATTAAGTGGTTACCACCAATACACACAGGTGATACAGTGCTGTGGAATACCCAAATAAAGTGATAGAACTGCTTCCTGAAGGAGGGAAGCAGTTTAACACTGAAGCAACAATCAATAAAGAGAACTCAGCAGCATTAACAGTATGGATTGAATAGGAAGGATGAAAATATAGCTCTAAAATAAAACACAGAAGAAGAATGGTAAGGAAGAGAATAACCTAAAGCTGCGAAGAAGACAAAGTCTATAAATAAGAAGGTACCTTGCGGCCAGGCCTGAGGCAGAAGACACGCAGGGCAGCAGGGACCACGACGCGACGACGACTGTCGTAGGGGGGAGGGCAGCCATCGTAGGCGCGCAGTCTTCTGAGAGCATCCTTCCCTCGCTCAGTCTTGTGTGGGATCATGCCTGTAAAATACAACTTACAGGTCATCACAGAGTGGACACACTATTGCATGAATATACTGAAATATAATCTTCATATAAAATATTTTATCACAGATACATCAAATAATGTAGGTAATGAATATGGAATAATCATCAATCTCAAGAAAAGTTAAGAATTAGATCTTAGGTTTCAGGTTAGATTATATGTTGATTTTTTATTTTTGACAGTAGCATGCACAAACATTTAAAGAAAAAAATTCTGTAAATTGTGTTGGGTTCTACTAAAAAAACTGCAAATTTTAGTTTTTCCCATACATATGCCTATACTAATAATTAAATCATAAAGAGGTCAATTCTGTACATTAAGCATTTTCTGAAAATTTTGATACCAGGAGGCTTTGTTATCAACATAGAAACCAAAATTTTTTTTGGGCTCATTGTCAATCTATCTGAACAAGCTTAACGTAAAAACCACTGGACAGATTTAGATGAAACTTTGCATAGTCATCATTTATAATTGGAGAATGGTTATAGCATATGTTGTATTCCAGGAAATGGCTTAGTTCCCTCAGGATAACAGGATAAAATTAGTATGGCAACTCTGAACCTACTGTACAACTCTTCTTTCAAAGCGAACCAAAGGAAATTTCTAGTCTTAAATATTTGGATAGCCATCAGTTAAAATAATTGTATGCATAGATTGTTACATATATTTTTTGTAATAATTAAAACAGTTAATAAAAGTTATACCAGGTAAAGTAGATAAAAATATCTTTGCTATTATTTTAAGTTATTGTGCATATTAACTCTAAATGGAAAAAAAAGGATAAAATTTTTAGTGTATATTTAGAAAACATTTATATTATAAAATCAAGACTACTATTTCTGTCTGAGCGCAAAATATTACCAAATCTACCAAAAACTATAAAAATGTTTGTTACCTCTAACAGTCTTCCACAGAATCTTAGACGGAGCTCTGAAGTGGAATGGTCCACGCGCCGGGTTCACATTGCACCGTTTGCGCAAGAATGACATAAACTTCAACTTGTTCCTGTCAAACACAACACACTATAACACTAACTGACTATTGGCATTACTGTATAAAATAAAATATTAGAAAATCAGACATTTTTTGTTTAACAACATATTTGTTCAGACGCAAATTACCCATAAAGAAACATCATTTGAAAATAACATTAAGAGTTTAAATGCAAAATTAAGAATAGTGTTGAATGTTACACAGGAATTGAGCTTGGTTGATAAGTTATAGTCCTAGATAGTGGTGGCATCGTACACTCAATAATGATATATGATTGAGCTTCATTAGCTTAGAATTAAACCCAAAAATGACCTCTCACACAATTTCAGCTAAATTGTTTGATATAATAATGTAATTACAGTAAAATCTATTTTTAGTTAATGGGTAGCTATACTAAAAACCATTTACTACGTACCCGCTAACCTATGAAGTATCAATGGACAAAAGTTTATATCTCACCTGAAAAAGTTGCCGGAAATGTTGAGCTGTTCACATCGTACAACTACAACCTTGTTTCCTTCCAGCAGAACCTTTGCGATAACTGCAGCTAGTCGGCCCAGCAGATGGCCACGGCCATCGATAACAATGGCCTGTAATAAATACAAAATGTGATGTTGTGGACATGACAATTAGCGTTTTAAACTAACCTATATCCAAACTAATAAATGTCAGCAAAACAATACGATATATTATGCTGCCAAGCCTATAAGGCTTTAATTTCCTCTTTATCTGTATGCTACTTACACTCTTGTTAATATATTAATTGAAAATTGATAGTCACATTTGCCGAAAATATATCCAAGCACGTGTACAGTCACAGAAATGGCAGAATCTCAGCGTGGCTTTAAGGTAATTTACACTCAATAATACAAACTACATGTAACTAGATCACAATCAATTATTAAATTCACTGTAATGATATAATCTTCACGAATATTTTAATTTTCTTTCTCACCTTATTACTAAAGCCCGTCATTTTCACGACAACAAAACGGAAAAGAGCTACTTTTTAAATAAAGATGGCAACCGGATGTACTCTATGGTTCAGTGTAATGATTATGGTAGGACTCCATTAACAGCATTAGACAAAATAATCGCGTTATCGTAAATAAAATTCGTACCTACTTTTATGAAATTCACATAGCATCACTTTCCTGTTTCATTAACAAAATTTATTAATTATGATGACATTTTGTAGCCTGTACGGAGTCTATTCCTTAATAATACATTAATCTCGACATGTTTCTTTAATTATTTTATGACTTCTATATCAAGAAACCCATATTGTTCGTAAGATCACTAAAATCATGTGAAACCCATTCATACCTAATCCGTAGTGATAATATAAGTACGAAAGTAACTCTTATGTTGCTATATCTCTTTCGCTTTCACACCTAAAGCATGGGAACCAATTTATGATGTTATTGGGTACAGAGGTACAATAAAGCTAAAGAAAAAATATTTTTTGGTAATTTTTATTGCGAAAAACTAATATTAAAAAATATACATTTGTTAAAAGTTTATATTATATTTGTGGAGGGGATGTAAATTATTCTACGCGGACGTAATCATAAATAAACAGATTCATGTGAGTATTGATTTTGATGTAAATATAGTAAATAGATTATTCACCTACGGTCGAACATATTATTTCAAAAGATAACGAAATTTCTGTAAATGGAGTCATGCCAATATAGTTTAACAAATTTAATCTTGTACTAGTCTGTGGTCGAAACCGTTCAGCGAATAATTCATTACAACATGAAGTCAACTGTTATTATGTCATTGTCATATGTCAAGTCATTAGGTACAACATGCCAAAAATTAAACAATTTCATAATAAATTTAATTCTGACTTCACTAAACTATAATTAACGTGTAGTCTGAAGGAAGGGAAAGGACCACGTCAGTTCAGTGGCTGTTTCTGAAATAGATATAAGGAAATAATGATCATAAATTTCCTTGTTCCCTTTGGTTAAAGATGGATATTCCATACAGAAAGATATTTATTTATCTACTAACATTCGCTGCGTACGCATACACGGGCATAGGTTCAAGTATGTTACGAAATTTAAAAGATGCAGTGCTCTCAGCTGAATCTGTTTTTGGCGATATGCTCAGAAATGCAATAACGGTGGCTGAAAAATTCAAATCCCTCCATGATGTGTTTGACGCTGCAGTCGAGGAGGAATGTGTATATATGTGTCCTGAAGGTATTATTGTACAGATATCAATAATTATATTGTTTCCTCACTGTGATTACTCTCCACGTAGGCTGATGTTACATTATTATAATTTCAGGCCAAAAACCAGTGCGCAATAGAAATCATATATCTACTTCAGACGGCTGCGGCTCTTTAGGATTTGAAATAGCATCTGAGAATTTGCCTCTAGAGGAAATGACAAAATGCTGTGATAGCCATGACATTTGTTATGATACATGTAACAGTGGGAAAGAAGTGTGTGACTTGGAGTTTAAGCGGTGCCTCTACAACTATTGTGATAAATACAAATCTGTTAATGTAGCTGGAGATACTATAACCAAAGGTATTTCATATTATTTATGACTTCACTAGTTTTCGTCCGTGGCTTACGTGTTGGGCACATTGATGAAAAGCAGCCTTTGTGATGCTCTAGACTATAATCTATCTCTATGCCGAATTTTATTCAGATTCATTCATTAATTTTTGCATGATTGAGTAAATAATATGTCCACCCTTATGAACTTTAGCATTTATTATATTAGTGAGACGTACAAAAATCTATCTTAACATTGAAAGATCTGCCACAACCACATAATGTGAGTCAGCCATTTATTATAATAATCATGTATTCAGACACTCGCAGATCTTTTACAATCTATAATTTCATCTACAATTTTAGGTGATCCCAATATTTTTGTAAAAATTCATTCTTCCAGAAGGAACCCTTTTTCAACATGTCAGGAAATGTTTTCATCTATGCCATGGTCTATGTGTAATGTTTATTCAAGTTGGTTAAAAACATGTAAACAGTCAAATTATTCCTATGGAAACAACAATCAGAATGAAATATATCCTATGTTCCATTTTCTGGATGTGGTCTATCTGAGTGCCAAGTTTCATCTTAATCTGTTCAGTAACTGACATCTGATGGAAGTCCACTCATCTTCATAGTTTTATATTTAGTGTCTAAAAATCAGGATTTGTTTTTCTGTCCTTTATAGGCTCTAAAATAGTTGGAAATAGAACCTCAAGTTCATTTCAATACCATTTAGAATACTTTGGAGAAGGGTTTGGTACCAAAATAGTATCAATATCACACATGGTTGATAAGCTGATGTGTAGCAATGCATACTATTCGTACAGCTAGTTATGATATTAGTAGGATAATCGGTTTCTTTACATTTCAGCATGCAAAGCAGCAGCTAAGCTGTTATTCACTGGAACGCTTACATTGGGATGTAAGTCTTACCTTGATGCACAGAAGAATGCCTGTTACTGCCCCCCTAAGAATAATAAATATAAAAAATACAAAACAGGAGATGGGGAGCTATAGTTAGCTTTTTTCAACAGATTACATTTGGTGTAATATTTTTCTAGTGCTGGTATTTTATATTTATTGTCCCAAAAAGAGGTTTTCTGTGAAGTTGAAAGCAAATTTGTAAGGTTACTCACTTATTAATGAGTTTAATAATTTCCTTATTTTTGTTTATTTATCTAATACAGTATGTGTATTCCATGCTTTGTGTAATTATTAGTTTAGAGGAACCTTTTTTTTAAAAAGTGATTGTATTACAATGCAGGTGGTTGGTATATTAAAACTGTAACTTCTAAAAGTAAAATGTCTAGTCTCATGTGCTTTGTGACTGTAAAAGTAATTATTTAAATGCAGTAATCCAAATAGTTCCAATTATTGGATTGATTAGATTGGAAAACAGTGATATATTTATGTATTTTTACTATGACTATGTCTCCAGAAGTTGCTATTTTATAATATTTAATTGTGTTTTATATGCAAGTAAAAAGCCCAGTGATTATTATTTTTTTTATTTTAGCAATAAAAATTACATCCTGTTCGCCCTTTTGGACACACATTCCTTATTATAAAATAATTTATATACTAATTTCAGAGTATAGGCCCTTGGAAGTCACACACCATATTATATGAGCCAATTTTAAGTCTTAAATAAAATTTTGAAATATAACCTATACAAAATTTGTTGGAGTCCCACTGAAATCACTCAAGATGCATGAGACAACAGACTAAAAAATAAATATGGGCATTGCGAAAAATAAACAGTTCATCTATATAGTATATATCTATACAAGCAAACAACCTTTGACAAGATGTCCGATTCAAAATATATTGTTCATAAAACTGTGGCATTTAGCAATTAACACATTCTAATAACAGGAGCTATGGTGGTTACTGGTACACAGCTACATTCATAATGATATATACTACTAATGGACGTAGTCGTAATACATGTTACCATGTTGAGCTTATAAAAATAATTCATTGCAATAAAAATAAATGCATGTAGTAAGATGGATAATACTTCATCCTAGAATGCTTTCATCATAGCTGTAAAAAATTAGAAATGTAAGCAAATTTCAATGATATACTTATATAAACTTGAGTTGCTTCACTCTATGTTAGAAGGTCTTTAATTTCATCTTTTTCAGCAGCTTCAATATATGGTGTTCCATCAGGAGTTTTACCATTTTTTGAAGCACCCTGTAACATATATTTGTACAAATAATTTTGTATACTATGTAATAAAATCCTAGTGTACTACTTCATTTAAATCTATACAAATTGTCACTATCAATTCAGGGCTACACAAACAGAAGGTTATTCATAATCATTATTGTCATGTAACAGAACTCAAAAGTGTCTCTAGGCTTCCTTCTCAAGTAGTAGGCCATTTCTGGATTGAAGCCAAAAAAATCTTGTTATTAGTAGTGAAATCCACATATAATAATTTACAGTGACCCAGTACATAAGAGAATACTTACATGCTTTAATAATGTTTTGACACAATCCGTATGCCCCTCCCATATTGCTGCCAGAATCACAGATATGCCATGTTTGTCTACCATCTGAAATCAATTATTTACACTGGAATTCAAAAATATAAAACAAATAGGTTAAGTCCATATATAGCATTAGCAATGACTTTTTTTATATTTATGTTATATATTTAGTTTAATGTCAGCATTCAATGCTAATTTGAAGGTAAAAATTAACAAATCCTTACAGATTCTTACTATCTAACATATTTCTCAACTAGGATGCCAACTCGTGGGTAGTATGAACAACACAAATAAGATCTATAAGCCAGGAGCAAACATTCATCTGTTTCACAAGTGACTGTGTGGCCTATGGCCATGGATACTTTCCTCTAAGCCTTTCTAATTTATCTGCTATTTAATGTATTCAGAGCGAAATATAAGTGCATCCTTATCTACACAATTTACAAATATTCACAAGCACTTCCTTGCCTTATAAAGTCAGAATCATCAAATAGGCAATACATACTAAAGAAAATACATACATACAAGAATAGGATGAGGAAAGAACAGCATTATCTTACACATTCATCATTATTGTTACGTCCAGGTCTAGTTTGCACATGTTTTCACATAACTGATCTTGAACCAACATAACATAAACCAATAGTACTTGCTCCAATCTGAATTGATATTACTTCTTAGTTGTAGCTGAGGGAGTATGTTGATGGACAACATTTATTGATGTAATATGAATAATGATTCGTAATAGGGGAGCTCTTGAGTTGCTAGACTACAGAAAATGTTCTGGCTATTGAGAGCTTGCTAGTTGCTAGGTAGGAAGGTACTCAGGTCAATAATAAATATGTTGTAGCATATATACACAATATACATTACTTACGTTCGGATCTGCTCCTTTGTCTAACAAATAATTTACTACGGCTGTTTGTCCGTAATCGGCAGCATAATGCAAGGGAACCCGGCCATCTATGAGCGCATTCACATCAACTTTCTGAAAATAGAATACATGTGTTAGATACATACGTATCTCTCTGTGTTTAAATTCATGAGACATTAGGAAAAACCGAAAGGTATTTTTCAGTAAAAACATTACACATCAATTTCATACCTGAGTTCAGCAAAATATAAAGTAATAAAAAGTATCTTACATTTTTCTCTACTATGTCCTTTACTTGGTCTATATCGCCGTTTTTAATGCCCCAAACTAATTCGCTCATTTTTGCGTACTTTCCAATTTTCTTGCTTGCTAGAAATTATAGAACTCCAACCAAATCAATGATCCTATCAAAATGCGAGAATAATAGAAATTACAGAATTAAAATTATTTACTACACAGAGAATGAAGAGCACAGACTATGGAGTTAAAAAATAAGAGCACGTCACAGACTACACCACACAACACTTCTTCTGTATGAATTTGTGAAATCTAAGAGAGGGATAAACACACGAGACGGAAAGTTATATTAAATTAGCGATTAATCCGGTTATGTTATTTTAGTACAAATAAAAAAGAAATAGGTATAAACGTAATAAACTGACTATTATTAAATTTGGGACAGATCCCAATTTCGAACCAAGCAAGCCTTAAATTCAAATATTTATAATCTTTTACAAAGCAGTGAATAAGATTGTCACGCTCTTGTTAAAAAATCATCATATTTTTTGTTTAAAAAGGAATTTTGTAAAAATTGCGACAAATAATATTATAATGACTCCTAATGTATTATTTTGACACAAAAACTGTTTACAGGATTTGTACGGATGAGATAAACCATAGTATTTTTTTTTTGCTCCGCGCAGTTTGGGTCATAAAAGATAAGCCGGCTTGGGCTGTAAGTATGTTGCGCGGGCGCAACACCATTATCGATAAAAACAAATGAGTCATGGAAGGCAGGTGGATGACGGCAGTGCCGTATGCAAAGGTTGCTTCGATATTATTATGTTATTGTTTCTCAATAGTTATGTAATTTGTTTTTTATCATTACCTACAAATTAAAGCAATAGTAATTATAGTTTTTGAATATATACATACCTAATTAATAATTTCTTTTATTATTTCATTATTGTTATTTTAATAAATACGTTGTTTTATCTATTTTTCTTTCATTTTTATCAAAATCCCACATGATGACGAAACTAATTACATTATCGATAACGCTTATCGGCAACAATAATGCGCATCACTTTGTCCGTCCATAAGGCACGTGAGTCAGTGTCAGAGTGCTTCACGCCCAAGGTTTTATCACACAAACTGAATGGAGAAAAACTATATACCATAGTAGTTATCAAAGTAGTCTGTGTTTCTCATCTGGACAAAATATCTGTAAAAAGTTATTCAATTACGAAATGATCAAAATAAATTGGTGTCTTTAAATTTTAAGGTCCAGTAATGATTGACACTAAATTATTTTGAATATTATACAGGTGAAATTCTTTAACGTCAGGAGGGAAAGTATCGTAAATACTGGAGGTAGTCAATTTTACTCAAAGGAAACATTCCTTTATTTTTAAATAGAAACAGAACTGCATTCACCGATTTTCGAATCGGGTAAAATCCGGAAAAAATGATATCTGTTATTTTACGGTATCGATCGATAGGATCAACCATAAGGATCACACCTCTCTAACAAAGGTGGCAAATTAAACACAAGGAAAACCATGAAATCTATTTTTTTTAATTAAACGAAAAAAATGGTAAACTAACTAATCAGTTGCTCGAAACGAGCTCCGTTTTGTTGGATACAGAAATTTATTCTTTAAAGGAATTCATTCCGAGTAACTTTTAATATCGAGTTGTGACGAATATTTAAAATCGTATTGTGCACCTCAGCTTTTAAGTCGTTTACAGTTGCATAGGAATTTCGGTAAATTTGATGTTTACATAGCCCCATAAAAAAAACCAAAGGAGTGAGATCTGATGATCTCACAGGCCATCTGATTGTGCCGTTTGTACCTATCCGGGTATTGAAATGGTTATTAACATAGTCAGTAGTGATTCTGCTGTTATGGGTCGGAGCATCATATAGCTGTAGAATTACTTGGTTTCGCTCTTACTCCGGCAAAAAAAAATTACTTATTTCTTAAGAGACCCAGTATTTGAAGATACTTGACAGTGTTTAGAAGACCTTTGTACACGCTGTATGTGAAAAGCCCAATGCCGTTAAATTTAATAAAAAATAAAAATTGTATGACTTTGACTTGTCATGTCAAATGCAGAAATAAATAGTGATCGTTATTTTAAGTTTTCTTTTGAATGTATAATGAAGATTTCTGGGAAAACATTTGTTTTGTTTGATGTTTTTTTTAATTGATATACAAGTTTTACTTTGTTTTGTATTATTTACCAAATTTGACTAATTTAATAAACAGAACAACATGGATCAGAGTTGTTTCGACATTATCCATTTACCTAAAGATTCCCGAGCGGCTACGAAGTACGTTGTGGTATGAATGTAAATTATTTACTATTCCCGTATTTAATAAACACAGGTTAAATACGCAATAATTTCCATAACACAAGCACTACGGATAAAGTATTTTTCTACCAGGTTAATATATATTGACAAGCCGATTAGTCTAGTGGTTACTGAACCGACTGCAAGACCGAAGGTCGTGGGTTCGATTCCCACCCAGGTACATTTTTCCTGTGATAAGCAGGAATGTTTATCCTGTGTGCCTGGGTCTAAATATCTATATAAGTATGTATTTAAAAGTATATATGTATGTTTATCAGTTGTCTGATCACCTTAGTACAAGCTAACACTTAGTTTGGAGTCTGTTGGCCATATGTGAGTTGTCTAAAGATATTTATTTATTTGTTATTATTTATGTATATATTTACGCTCTTATTTATATATTTTTTTTTACTTTATGAATATACATACCATTTTCCTCAGGAAATGTTACTGGAAAATGTACATCCATTACTACGTAAGATTCGGAATAGACTGCATTGTAAACAAGATGTGGTGATGAACGGTGAACATGTTTTGATTAAACTTCAAGATGTATACTCCTTGTGTTCCAGCCAGATCAAGAAATGTGTTTTCAACTTACTAGAAGTGTTTAAACACGAACACAAACAGCACATTTATCTTCAGGTTTGTTCGCATTTTTCAGGTGCAATTCCAATCAAGCACTCATTTATTCAATGAAAACAAATAACCAATTGAAATTCCATTATTCAAGTACATTCTATGGTGTGACAGCATATCTTTTGTAATTTATACGATAACCTACAATAAATTAAATTATCGCAATCAATTACTTTTTACAGACTTCAGAGAAGGATGAGGTCAATTTGTGTTTTTTTTCCATGTTTCCTCAGAACTTTTTACTGAGTGGACCAATTTATTTAATTATAAATGCCACCTGACAAGTGGTTTTCACATTATTAACATTTTGCTTGTTTTTATTAATATTTGTTATTAACTTTCTTTGGGTGTACAGGTTTTTATGATTCTTTAATAACTTCATGTGTTTTTAAGCAACATTTGATGGTAGGCTTTTGGGTTATCTTTAATGTGTATTTATTGGTTATGACTACATGTACAATGTTTCATTGTTTTACTTGATAAAAATTATTATTACTTGTGACACATCAAATCAAATATGAATAGGCATTGCTTACTATATAAAATTTTTATTTATCAAAATGAAATCATTAATACTTAACTTTATTTTTTATTAAATAAGTTTGGCAAAAAAATTTTTAAGGTATGTTTTGGTATAATCCTATTGAATGTTTGGTGGCAATGAAGTATTTCTTACACATCTGCAACTGGATGATTTTAACATGATATTCAATTTCAGGACAGCAGACAGTGTATTTTGGAGAGGTTAATATGTTGCTTTGAAAAGTTGTACTGTATTGAGGAGCGGCTGGAAGAACCATTGGATACAAACGGTTTGGCTGATGATTCCTTGCTTTTCACAACTATGTATTTTGTGAACTGGATTGATCAAACATTTGAAATTCTCAACAAACTATCCTCTCTTGTGTATAGAACAAACATCAAGGAATCTGAGCAAATTTATGACGAATGGAAAATTGAGGTAAATGAAGTTAAAAATGACAGGTACTAGTATTAATAAAGGTTTTTAGAGTGTTCTTGAGAATTTGAAACCATCAGTTTGAAATATCCATCCCTCCAACTGTCTAACCCTTTGATCTGTAGCACATAGAGTTACTGAATAACAATTGAACCAGTGAATCTTTTTGCGTTAAAACCTATGTTATATTGCAAACTATCCGTGACAGTTTTATCTATCTAAATTAATCACAAATTCCCAAAAAATTTACTAAACAAAAGTTTTTGCTTGCAATGGACCTAACCAGACTAAACAAACAATAATATTAGCAAATAAGTTGGCGGAAGGTGATAAATCAGTATAAATATCAACTATTTGTGTTACGATTATAGATACAATTACCTAAGTCTAATAGTAATACTATTGATTCTGTTATAGATGGGCTTAGAATTATTTATCATTTGCAGGTGCTGGGAAGTATAATTGGACTGCATTCATCAGTGGACGAGTTACTGTTGTCAGCGATGACTCTGTGCAGATATTGCTTGTCTTCCGACCAGCCAGTAATAAAAGTTCGCTGTCAAGTTGTAAGTTGTCAGTTTATTAATAGGAAAACATTCCTATACCAAATGGTCTAATATAAGTTGGATATGTCTAATACAGTGTTTCCCAACCTTTTTGTGCAATGCCCCACACTTGACATTTCTACAATAACATAATTACATTAACAACATAATTTTTAACATAAATAAATTGATTTGATAACTTATGAAACTGTTACCAAAACACAGGTAGTAAAATTTCAAAATTTGTTATTTTTGACATCCATATCTAGCATTGCATTTAAACAGCCCAGAGCAAGAGGGTTAAAATTAGCAGTCGAGTAAATTTTTAAATTGCCTGCCTCTTAACAATCAATAACCCCTGCCCCCTGGCCCCTGTAGGGCGTGGACCCCACGTTGTGAAACACCGGTCTAATGTATTGTATATAAGGGTTGTTAAGTATTTGGGTCAAGTCTTACAAGCTTAATTAGACCCACATCCTCTTACAATACAGAGCTGAAGTTTAACATAAATCTTTCGTCTTAAAATGATTTTATGATAAGCATGACATGATACTCCTTTCAGGATTCGCCTTAGACAAGGGAATTCCTCAACAGTTAACAATACAGTAATGAGATTTTATGTTTTTTTTTCATATTAAAGCTCTATAATTAAAGCTTGTTTTAAATATTTAATAAACTTTGTTTTACTTGAGATCTTAGGCTTGTTTGAGTGACATCTGACGAGTAGTTTTAGAGCTATTTTTAATAAGCTATTATTACATGCCAATTCAATTTATATCCGATTTTTTATATGGATTACGTTTTTCTTACAGGTGCTGAGAGAAACAAAAGCTCTGATCGGTGAACTAATCGAGGGTGATTTAGATAGCGTTGTTCACGCCACTAAAGAATCTTTAAAACTACCGATAATGCCGTCAAACGCAAATTTACTTATTGATGTATTGAAGGATGTACTATACGTACTAGAGACTAACACGAACACGGCGTTACTGGCGTTATTGGTGCATTGCTTCAGCTCCAGTGCGTCTCCGGTGGACAGGCTCAGGAGCCACTTGAAGGGGAAAGTTGACAACATGTGTCCGTGTGGAGTGCGCTGGGAGCAGGTGGCCGAGGGCTGTGTGCTGGTGAAAGAGTTTGATTTGTATAATGAACGATTGATGCAGATCGGTTCATTTGCTATTTCCTGCTCTTCAGATGAGAAAAGTAAGCCAACAACGGACTATTACTAATTCAATATTATCGCAGAGTATGCAGTTGAGTGGTTGTAGCCTATCGGCCTCTCCATCGTCAGTGAGTGACAACGTGAAGCATCGGAGGGGGAAAGAAAGCGGATGATGGAATGGTAGTGCAAAGATTGAGTGCCACTGTGCTCCAGAGTGCACAAACCGGAGCCACTGACGGCTGTATTTACATCAAATGGCCCTTTTTCCGTTGTGCCGGATTTTGAGCCGCCATGAAAATATGTTTATAAACTTGGGCTAGCCAGTTCGCACGGGGCAATATGGTGGAGCTGAAGCCATGGCCTTCTCCTCGGTTACCAGCAGAAACTATGCCCAATGCTCTTGCTTAGTGGTTGATTTCATTAGGTCCAGTATATGATGTCCATTACAGCGATACAATCCACTTCACGAGCGAGTGTGTTGAATAAGTTGTTTAGTTTGTTTTTAATTTTAGGGGTTTTGTCTCTGAAAAGTGGCCTCGCAAGCTTGGAGGCTTTAGACCCTCATCTGGTCCCGGCGCTGCAGCTGGCCCCGGACAATACCGCGGCGGCGCTACTGGCGCAAGCCTGGGACCAGGAACTGTCGGAGATCAAGAATAACGTGTTCTTGATAGTTGACCCGGCGGCCTTCTCTGATGTGAGTGTGCTTCAAAATAAAATGTTACTAACATTATAATTATGAAAGTTTGTGAAGATGTTATGTCTTTTCTTCACCCGTTAACCGCTGAACGGATTAAGATGAAGCTTGGCACACGGATAGAACATATGTAATATATGTACAAGTCTACGAACATAAGTTAGATATGATCGTCTGTATGTTCCCGTGGGGTGATGTGAAATGTGTTGATGGATGTCTGGAATATCACATAGGCTTACTTTATATGAACATATGAACCGATCAAAGCCGCGGGCAGAAACAAGTCAATAATAATAAACGTCGACACTCCCATACCTTGCATATTAGTAGGATTCCCTGCTTCTAAGCCAGAAAGTCCATTTTTTATTTCGTGAAGGTATTTTATTCACGTATAAACTTGATTTTTTTGGGATCTACCCTCGTTTCGGAAAGGTGACGTACTAAAGGGGAGAAGAAAGGGCGAAAGAAACACATCAACACATATTTTCAAAAATCCATACAATAAGTACAGATTTATTAAAAAGAACACTTGGACGGGTCCGGCTACGGCGGCCAGTTGTGTATTATGTCCAAGCATCCTTGTCATTATCAAAATGGATGGATGGGTGGATGTTTGTATGTTACTTTTTCACGTAAAAGCTACTGAACAAGTTTGTAAGGAATTTGGCACAGAAATATGTAGATTATAATCTGAAATATGTCTTAGACTACTTTTTATCAACATACCACGCGGGCGAAACCCCAGGTATAAACTAGTAAAATATAAATTTAATTTATAGAGGGTACAACAAATGATGCGTCAAGTGTTGCTGGATGTAACCAAGCAGAGCCGGTACAGCAACCAGGCTGTGTGCTCCATCGTCGACATGGGCAGCACCGTCTGCAGCTTGTTCCACGCCTACTACACGGCTGAGCCGGACGCCTTACACCATCATACTCTCCTGCAGCCGCTGATTAACAATTTAAATAAAGGTGACAAGTACCAAATATATGTATATGTTCCTCAAACCTGTTTCTAATGCAATATCATAGAAATTGTTGAATTATAACAATAACAGTCGAGGTATGGCAGGAAAATATTTTGCAGCGTAACAATTGCCTTGAAATTGTACGAACTATCGTATTTTGGCATATTTAGTAATATTACATAATGTAATCATTTTTATCAATAAAAAACCGACTTCAAATGCCTCCGACTAGTAATACAATGAAACTATCATTGTCAACGTAGTCGCAACCAGTTAAATACGCATTATTAAATACAACTCAAACACTAACCGTCAGATGTCGCTCACTATTACATGCTATTATCCGACAAGTATTTGCTTTTGAACAAAAAATAGAATTATAAAAATAGTAATATCCAGTATAAAGTTAGTTACGAATATTAAGAAAAATAAGATAAACTCATAACTCAAGAACCACTCGTCATGTCACTCAAAGAAATGAATGAACATACGATACAAGTATTTCCTTTAAATTAAAAAAAAGAATCATTAAAATCGGTACACCCAATAAAAAGTTATGAGGTAAAGAATAAAAAGAAAAATATCAAAAGTAAGAATAACTCCAAAACTACTCGTCAGATGTCGATCAAAATCAAATGGCACCACATGATCAGCATTCGATAAAAAAAATATCAAACTTAATATATTCATAAGAATGTATTTAAAAATATATATATATCTCTTTATAAGTTGTCTGCTCACCATAGTACAAGCTAAAGCTAATCTAATATATCAATATAATATTTAAAATTCGCAGTTGTACTGGAATGTAAGGTAGTGAGCGACATGCTCAGCTCCAGCGGCGACGCTCTGTACGGTGTGAACAAACCAAAATCACTTAAAGATGTTACGTTTGGACAACTTCAGAAGAGACTGAAACTACTTTACACATTGGTTACCAAAGTTAATACACTCCTCAGTCCCAAGGAGGATCCTCAGTTCTATGAAGATGAAGAAGTAGGCAATAAAAATGTTACTAAGACGTTGTTTGGGAACGGGGTGACTTCGTCTCCTCGCAGAATA
Organism: Asbolis capucinus; assembly: GCA_018249125.1. NCBI lineage: Eukaryota > Metazoa > Arthropoda > Insecta > Lepidoptera > Hesperiidae > Asbolis > Asbolis capucinus. The sequence continues at coordinate 28,512 of DWJZ01000676.1, forward strand.
GAAGTAGAAAGAAACAGAAGTATATTTTCAAGAACTGTTAACATCAGGTCGTCTACTGCTAAATTTCCCTTAGCGCTGTTGACGAGGAATACGAGAATCAAACAGAAAGATTTGAGTTTTTCTGTAAAGTTGGATGAAATGTGTGATGTTTCCACCATTCAATCAAAGCAGACATCTATATTATATCATTCGATTAATAAAACGAGATCGTCGTTAAGAAGGGCCGTGTTAAATAGACAATGTATGGCGGAATACGAAAATAGAGAAAATAAAAATGGCGATGACTTTTGTGAACAGACTGATGATAACGAGCAAGAGAACTTTATTGATGGAAGCATGAGTTTACAGATTACAGGTAATTTACGGCCATATTATATATTTATTGTTCTAACGTTATTTCTCTAGTGGATTTGGTCAAGAGATAATAATATTTTTACGAACGTGGGTTGGGGATAGGAAAGGAATAGGGCGGTGTGTATAGATGGTTTCTTTATTTAAAACTTACTTGAGGGTAACCACAGGCACCAACATCTCTGTACTAATTTCGCCACACTCGTGCACTCTACTTAGCGACACAACACTCGCGTCACTACGCTAACGGTATTGTCCTCACGTCACTATACTCGTGACACCGTACACTAATAGCACTGAGCACTTCTAACTTTTCTTCTCTCTTCTTTCTGGAATTGTTTTCGAAACTATACTGCCCGTTCCGTATCTCCGACCGCCTTATATACCCCTAATTTCGAAGGAACATTCCAAATTCAAACATTTTTCAAATTTCTTCTATCCTGCTCA